>RPOG01001057.1:0-62715 GCA_008086565.1 Thalassoma bifasciatum | reverse complement strand
GTGTGTGTGTGTGTTACCTGGAGGTTGAGGTAGTGTGTGTGCGTCCTGCAGTGTGTGTGTCTCGCCGTCGTCTCTCTGTGGAAGAACTTGTTACAGAGTCGACAGAGGAATCCAGACACAGGAACGATGAAAGCGTCGCCTGCAGAGACACAGAAGTTTGTTTGTTTCTCTCAGGTGGAAAAGTTCAGGTGACACAGAGGCTCAGGTACGCACCGCAGGGGGTGTGAGGGTCGTATTCTTCTGCGTCAGTCTCCTGTGTGTGTGGAGCCTGTAACACACACACACGAAAACACACACACTGCAAAAACTGAAATCTAAGCAAGTCATTATGTCTTATTTTTAGTAAACTTTGTCTTACTATTCTTGATTTGAGCCACATTTACTGGACAAGGTCATAAAAATGTCTCATTTCAAGTTTTTTAAAGACAAAAATGAGGCATCAATTGTTTGTAACAAGTTAAAAAAAAAATCTGCCAATGGGATAAGATAAAAGATTCTTGTTTTAAGACATCTTTCTTATTTATAACAACAATGTCTTAATCTAAAAAACTGAAAACCACATCTGGAGCAACTCAAAGCTCATTTCTGTCTCTGATATCTTGAAATAATACATTTTTCTGGACTCTTCAGGTGAATGTGGCTCCTGTTAAGACTCATTTATAACATATACACTGCAAAAACTGAAATCTAAGCAAGTCATTTTGTTCCAGTTTTAGTTAAAATTGATTTATTTTTCTTGATATGAGTCACATTCAACTGTCAGTTCCAGAAAAATGTTCTGTTTCGAGTCATTAAAAGACAAAAATGAGGTCTGAAATGTTTGTTACCCGTCAAAAAAAATCCGCCAATAGTGTGAAGAAAAACTTTTAGCAGATTTTTATGACTTGTTACAAATAATTCAGACCTCAATTTTGTCTTTAAATGACCTGAAACAAGACATTTGCCGGTTGAATGTGGCTCATTTCAAGAATGATAAGACAAATTCTTCTAAAAATAAAACATAATGGCTTGCTTATACTTCAGTTTTTGCAATATTTATGTCAGAAATAAGTCTTAACAGGAGCCACATTCACCTGAAGTGTCCAGAAAAATATCTTATTTTGAGATATTAAGATGTAAAAATGAAGCATGAATTGCTCCAAATAAGGTTAGAAAAAAATTATTTTTAGCTTTTTGTATTAAGACATAAGACTCTGCAAAAACTGAAATCGAAGCAAGTCATTATGTTTTATTTTCAGTAAAATTTGTCTTACTATTCTTGATTTGAGCCACATTTACTGGACAAGGTCATAAAAATGTCTCATTTCAAGTTTTTTAAGACAAAAATGAGGCATCAATTGTTTGTAACAAGTAAAATAAAAAATCTGCCAATGGGATAAGATAAAAGATTCTTGCTTTTAGACTTCTTTCTAATTTCAAGAAACTTCCAGGTGAATTCGTCTTATCCCATTGGCAGATTTTTTTGACTTGCTACAAACAATTTACACCTCATTTTTGTCTTTAAAAAACTTGAAATAAGACATTTTTATGACCTGGTCAAGTGAATGTGGCTCAAATCAATAGAAATAAGACATGTTTTTCTAAAAATAAGACATAAAGACTTGCTTAGATTTCAGTTTTTGTCTTATGTCCTAATACAAAAAGCTAAAAATAAATTTTTTCTAACCTTATTTGGAGCAATTCAGGCTTCATTTTTGCATCTTAATATCTCAAGATAAGATATTTTTCTGGACACTTCAGGTGAATGTGGCTCCTGTTAAGACTTATTTGTGACATAAATATTGCAAAAACTGAAGTATAAGCAAGTCATTATGTTTTATTTTTAGAAGAATTTGTCTTATCATTCTTGAAATGAGCCACATTCAACCGGCAAATGTCTTGTTTCAAGTCATTTAAAGACAAAATTGAGTTCTGAATTATTTGTAACAAGTCAAAAAAATCTGCTCAAAGTTTTTCTTCACACTATTGGTGGATTTTTTTTGACGGGTAACAAACATTTCAGACATCATTTTTGTCTTTTAATGACTCGAAACAGAACATTTTTCTGGAACTGACAGTTGAATGTGACTTGTTACAAGCAATTTACACCTCATTTTTGTCTTAAAAAAACTTGAAATGAGACATTTTTATGACCTGGTCTGGTGAATGTGGCTCAAATTATGAACAATAAGACAATTTTTACTACAAATAAGACAAAATGACTTGCTTAGATTTCAGTTTTTGCAGTGCACTGAGTTTGTTTTCTCTGAGCTTTATCACACGTCAGGCGAGATGCTTTTACCTCCAACGTTTCCTCTTTTCCTTCACCGTCTTCTTCTTCTACTTCCACTTCTTCTTCTTCTTCTTCTTCTTCTTCCTCTTCATCTTCCTCCTCATCCTCAAAGCAGCCGACAGCGTCTACGATGATCAGTTCTTCCTCCTGAGGAGCCTCCAGCTGCACCTGAAGGACGATCATCACATGTGAATTATGGCTGAGCAGTTAATCATAAATGAGATCGAATCTGCTGCAATATTTTAATCCCAGAAAGTGCACAATTTCTCTTAACCTCAAATGCGTCAGAATAGCAAGCACAATTTTGGCAGAGGATGTTTTATGCTCTACACTATTTTTACTCACACCAGTTCAACCAAAGAGCCACAGGGTTAAAAACTACCTGTGAAAGAGAAACTATCTAACTGGTGAAAAGTGGCAAAAAAAAGCAAAAATTCATCTTGGAACTAAGTTTAAGGTGACAAAAATGGTCAAAAAGCAGCAAAAATGGGTGGAAATCAGGAGAAAAGTGGCAATATGAACAGAAAATAGAAAAAAAGGGTAAAACGGCAGCAAAAAATGGTGAAAAAGGGCAGAAATTGAGAGTAAACCTTGAAAAAAGAAAGTAGCAAAAATGGCCCAAAAGCAGCTAAAATTTTAGTGATTAATAATAATAATAACAAAAGTAATAATAATAATAATAATAATTTTCATGCTAATACTAATAATGGTAATACTGATAATAATAATACTACTAATAATAATAATAATAATAATAATGGTAATACTACTACTACTACTACTACTACTAATAATAATAATAATAATAATAATAATAATGATAATAATTAAAAATAATAATAATAATGGTAATACTGATAATAATAATAATAATAATGAAAAATAATAATAATAATAAAGGAATAATAATAATAATAATAGAATTATAATTTTCATGCTAATACTTATAAAACATATACTAATAATGGTAATACTGATGATAATAATAATAATAATGAAAAATAATAATAATAATAAAGGAATAATAATAATAATAATAGAATAATAATTTTCATGCTAATACTTATAATACATATACTAATAATGGTAATACTGATAATAATAATAATAATAATAATAATAATAATAATAATAATAATAATAATAATAATAATAATGATAATATTTATAAAATAATAATAATAAAAATAATAAATTATTATTATTATTATAAAACAACTAGGGGGGGGCACATTTCCTTTTTAGCAAATGCAGGACGTTGATGCTCAGCATCTCAATATATCGTAATAATAATAAAAATAATTTCATTTATGAAGCACTTTCCAAAACAATGCTACAAAGTAATTCACAGAAAATAAAATGAACATTGAAAAGAACCAAAAAAAAGTTCATAGAGGAGAAGTAAGGGAAAATAAAGGAGAAATGTGAGGAGGAGTAAAGAAAAAACAGCAAAAGTATATGTAAAAAGGCTTTAACCACCAACAAAAAGGGGAAGAAAAAAAAATCGCAATTACAATTTCGAAAAAAATAATTGTAATTAGAAAACAAAGTTTAAATCCAACTTGTGGCCACTGTCTCACGTGTCCTGACTCTTACCCTGTTTCTTGCTCTATCCACTTTCCTCTATTCTGTCCAAATAAGACTTAAAAAGCCCAAAGAAATAACTAAAATAAAAAGGCATCCTGTGTAGCGCCCCCTGCTGACCTGCTGTTTGTGCTCTGCAGACTTCATGTGCTCCACGAACTTCCTCGGCGTCCTGAAGTGACGTTTACACACGGGGCAGAAAGGACGACACATCTGTTTACACGACTGCAGAGAAAGAAGAGAAAAACGTTTCAGTCATGAGGAGAACCAATGAGAACCAGCCACGTCTGTGATGTCATCAGCTCTCACTTTGTGTCGTTTCGTCCGTCGGTGGAGGATGACGTCACCGCTGAAGTGGGTCTGACAGGTGTCACACCAGCGCTGGGCGTCAGGACGGCGCCCCCTGCAGGACAAAGACAGAACAGCTCAAAAAAAAAAAACCCTTTATCACCAGAGACGGTGTGTGTTAGTGTGTTTACCTGTCCTGCAGCGTGTGTGTGTTCACGCAGATGGAGTGTGTGATCTCGTTCATCTTCCTCAGGTGTTCTGGTGTCGTCATGTGATCCTGGAAAACCTGCACGACAGTTTTAAGGGACAGGTGTGTTTGTTTACCTGCGTACGTGCACAGAAACAGTGTGTGGTAAAATGTCAAAGGAGGTGCAACTGTTTCTGTTTTGCTTTTTGAAATTTTACGGCTAATGCTGGCAAATCTGGAGCAAAATGTTCAATATGTGAAAAATTGAGACATTTTGTCTAGAAAATTAAGAAAACGAGAGGAGTTGACCGAGTGTTTCCATCTTCACAGAAATGACCCAGGAAATGCTTAAAAAAGTTTATTTTGCTGCATTTTTTGTGGCATTGAACTCACACGCTGTAATGCTTAAGAGCTTTTTCTCTGCTCTGTTATTGGAATGGAATTTCAAAATAAAAGCACATTCTTTAAAATTAAACTACTTACAATGCATTTTATGATCTTATTGAAGATCAATCTTTTATCTTGGTGCTTTTATCTATTTATTTATACATCTCTCTCATTCTTACCCTTTGTTATTATTTATTTTGTCCTATTTACTTATCTTACCTATTTACAACCTTATTTCTATTTAATATCTTTGCATTTTTATTATTTTTCAACCTTTAAAATATGTTTTAGTGGTGTGCATTGGTCTCTACTGTAAGATCTTTTTCTCCTTATACAATTTTTGCCCTTTTTTTGTTCTGTACGTATTTTATGAAATTTTGTTTAATCACTGTGAAGCACTCGAACTGCATTTTATTTGTATTAAAGGTTCTGTATAAATAAAAGTTGATTGATGTGATATAAAACACAAATATAATCCAAATATCAAACTTCGTGAGTGTTACCATCCTCACTGGGACGGCCCTTAAAAATAATAACGCCTATTACAACTTTTTTCTTGTGGTGGTTGTGACATTGTTTTTCCCGACTCTCCATCCACTAAACAGGATGTGCTTTTCATATTAAGGGTATTCTTGTATTAGTCTCTACTGTAAAATATGCTATTTTTGCCCTTATCTATTTTGCATGGTTTTTATGAATTTTTTGTTAAAATGACTGTGAAGCACTTTGAACTGCATTTTATTTGTATGAAAGGTGCTGTATTAAAAAAAAAGTTAATTGATGTGGTATAAAACACAAATATAACCCAAATATCAAACTTCGTGAGTGGTACCATCCTCACAGGGACGGCCCTTAAAAAAAAAAAAAGCCTAAAAAAGCTTTTTTCTTGTGGTGGTTGTGACATTGTTTTTCCCGACTCTCCAACCACTAAACAGAATGTGCTTGTCATATAAAGGTTTTTTCTTGTATTTTGAATAAAGTGTTGTGTAATAAAGCATTTATTGTATACACTATAATGACAGTCTGTGTAATTAAGTCAATTTCTCCAATAAAGACTCTGTACTTAACTGTAAAATTCACATCAACAAACTCTAATGTTCATTCATTGATTCTGTTTTCTACACGTCAAAATCGTCAAACACAGTCAGTTTATGTAGTTGATCATTTGGAGACAAACAGCAGAATTCCTTGTCCTGAACTAAACCTCAACTTTATTAACCTGAATATTTAATAAACTAAAAGTTATATATTTAAAGCCCCGCTAGGTGATTTTCATGCTCCAAGGACTTTTCCAGGACTTGGGCTACTCCAATCAGATTTTATTTTGGTGACTCAGACACGAGACTTAATTACGTCACTGGCTCACACAGGTAGAGATACAGGTGTGTTCTCACCTGCACAGAGCGACAGGTGAGGTTACACACGTGACAGTGGAATCCACCCGTCTGTTTGTCCGTCGTCCTGTCCGTCTGTCCGAACTCTCTGCTCTCGCTGCTCTGCTGGATGGTGACCTTTAGGGACGCTACACTCTGCAGCTGACACACACACACACACACACACACACACACACACACACACACACACACACACGCAGAGTTAGGAGTGAGGTCATACAGTAAGATGACATCACAGCGTTGTGTCATCATCTATCACCTCAGCTGCTCTGCTGTCCTCGCTGAGCTCTGCTGACCCCTGCTGGTCTGGAGGAGCAGGTCTGAGTGAAACACCATCTGGAAAAACACACACACACACACACACACACACACTTGTTTCACGTCTTATTTTTTCTACATAACCAAATTTAAAACAAAGATCGTGACGGAGGACGAACCTGAAGATGAGCCGCTCTCGCTGCCTGCTGTAATAAACGACTTCAGGAGTTTCTCCTCGTTGGTTAAAGCTGCAGCTTCATCAGGTCTGAGAAACACACACACAAACATTGAGGGTATTTCTTTATTCATTCTGGTTATTTAGTGTTGTTGCTTGATTTACTTTTTTCTGTTTGTTTGTTCAGGGTACCTGCAGGTTTCAGGGAGTCAAATTTAAGACTATTTGAGAACTTTTAATGCTACTTTGAATGACATTTAAAAGGAACCCTGGCTACCAGAACGTCATTTTCCTGAATGATCAGTGTTTTTACCAGCTACATAAGAACGATAATAAAATCTCTCAAAATATCTTAGTTTGTATAAAATTTGAAAGAATATTTTCACCTGTAGGCCGCCATTGTTGTTTACGCCGCAATAACGTCTGGGTAGTGACGTCATATGGTTGCACCGGGCTGGATCTCATACAGGATCATATAAGTCCTGGAGCGGACTTCAGTGGTTTCCAGAGGAAGTTTTGTGGGTTTGTGTTGGAAAATAGTCGGCACAGCATTTGGCTTTAGTCTCCGTTTATAATGACCCACACCTGTCAGCTCTTTCATCAGCATGGGCCGGCTAAATGCAGCAAATGCTTCTGGGGAGAAGTGGCCAGAACATAGCCGCGGCTCCATGGGAAGTTGTTTACGCCCACAAGAGATTTCCCACAACTTCCTTCTTTTCTTGTCTTTTGGGAAGCTGTGCAGACTAACATCAGTCTCCTTGTTTCCTTTGGACTGAAAAGTGCACCCAAAAGCAGCCACATGTGGCATTATTATGTTTTTTTCCCTCCTCAAACCTCGTGACTTACGGCGACTAGTAGTGAGGAAACGGCCAAATCCAGATGCTCGGCACCAAGCAACCAATCTACGTCATCAACCCAGAATGCATTGCCGAAGGATAGAAACTGTGTTTTAAACTGTATTTTTTTTAAAGAAAAACCAATTTGTTATGTCTTATTACAACAAATTCTAGTTTGAGACAAACATTTAAGCAGATTCATGCCTGTTAGTCCTTACAGTCGGGTTCCTTTAAGACCAAAAACACATAAATATACTCGATGGTTTGGTATCCTGCTGTATTACAATCAAAACAAAACGTGTCACTTACTGAGACTCATTCAAGTTTATTTTTTGTCTATTTATTGAAGTGTTTCTAACTGATTAATAGCTGTATGTAAAAGTGTAAACACTGACCCAGGATGCAGATAAAAATGAATATCAGCAGCTTTTAAGACAGTATCCACTCGAAGTCTCCTTCTCGAAAAGTCCCGCAAAAAAAATTAACAAATTTAAAACCTTTGATTAATTTATCTAAGACCAGAATATAACATTTTAATGAGTTTAAAGACTTTTTAAGGATGAGTAGGAACCCTGTTGTTCCATGTGCTGTACATATAAACCTAGATTAGACAGAATTATTCATAATCTCATCATGTCACCGACCTGTTGAGTCTCATCCTCTTTGCCTCCGTCTCTCCTGCACCTCCCTCCGCTCCCTGACCTCCTTTTTCTTCCTCTGCGCCTGTGGAGCTGCAGCTCGGTCCACCGTCAGAGCTTCCTGTCACTGAACCCGTCGATGATTTTACTGAAACCTGACAAAGAAGGAGAAAAAGACGTCTGAGAGTGAGTGTGATTAAAGAGGGGGTACTGGGCTTTTTTTGGAGTCTTTATACTGTCCCTCATGTAGTGACCCCTCTTTAAACACACCTGTGGAGTTGTAGGATGTCTCTTCCATGTGGGGTCCACGGGGAATCGAACAGCAGGTATGAGACACCTGCAGGAGGAAGACAGAACACTTCATCCACCTGAAAAACAGACTTTTACTTATAACTAAAAGTCACTTAAAACCTTCTTCTCTTCTTTAAAATATGAAACAAATGCAGATCTAATCAATCGAGGTTACTGCAGCTGTTTATTCTAGTTTTACTCTTTATATAAGATCAAACAGAGCTTCATGCAGCTTCTCACCTGTCTGACCTTCGCTGCTGTTTGACCATGCTTTAAGCTTTAGTGGATGACCTTTGACCTCTCTGCATCAACACCTGCAATGATTATAAGTCATGAATTAAATGGTTAATAAAGCAAAAATGATAAAACTACAGAGGCATCTCATTATAAAATCATCAAAAGGTTCATTAGTACCAATCAGTTACTAAAGAAAATGAAATTTTACTTCATATTTTTGCATCCTTACAGTGGCGTGCACAGACATTTGAAAAGCAGGGGCAAAATAAAAAAAGGCACATGCACGTAATGGTGCCTGAGAGGACACTTTTGCACATATTTGGGCTCCTGAGAGTGTGTTTTGGCTCCTGAGTGAGCACTTTTGGGTATTTTGGCCCTGAAAAGAGCACTTTCACGTTTGTTTTGGCTTCCGAGAAGACGATTAAAAAAGCATTTGGTTCCAGAAAGAGCAGTTTGGCTCATGTTCTGACTCTGAAAAGGGCATTTTGGGTCATTTGACTCCTAAAAAAAGGCACTCAAGCAAATGTTTTTGGCTGCAGAGAGGAGGGCACTTAAGCATAACTCAACCAGTAAAGGGAGAATGTTAATTTGGTTTGCCAACTGTGACGGCACTTTGCCATGTGTTTTTTTTCCACTTTGCACATTTTGACTCCCAGGAGGTCAGTTTATCATGTATTAATCAGTCAAGGAGGCAGATTAGTGTAATTCACCAACCAGAAGGGGCACTTTGGCATTTGTTTTGGCTGCAAATCAGACACTTAAGAGCAAGTTTGGCTCCAATCATGGCTCTTTGGCTCCCAGGAGACTGCTTTGGTGTATTTTGGTTACCAAGAGGACACTTTAAAGTGTGTTTTTGCCCTCAGTAAGGCAGTTGATCATGTTTTAACCAATCAAAGGGTGGGATTGGTGTGGTTTACCAACCAGGGGGTTATTTCTATGTTTGTTTTGTACTCCCACAAAGGCACTTTGAGGCATATTTTGTCACCGAATAGTACACTTAATAGCACAATAGTACAGTCATTTTTCATAAACTGGGTCATGAGTGGGGGAACCAGCCCCCCTGGTCCCCCTCTGTGAACACCACTGCTACATTTAGTTCACTAAACTGTTTTTCTGTGATTGTTATATGAATTTTTGACTCTTTACCTCAAATTTTGATATCTAATCTCAAAGTTTTGACCTTTTATCTGGAAATCTGGATTTTTCCCCACATGAATACAAATTTTCATCTCAAAATTCTGATATTTTATCTCAAAATTTCAGCTTTTTAATTTCAATTTCTGACTGTATCTTAAAAAAAAGGTCCTATCACAAATTTTCAACTTTCTCAATTGAATTTTTGACTTTTATTCCCCAATTATTTCACCTTTTTATCTCAAGAATCTGATATTTTTATCTCAAATTTTGACCTTTAAGGAATAATTTTGACTTTTTACCTCAAATTTTGATATCGAATCTCAAAGTTTTGACCTTTTATCTGGAAATCTGGATTTTTCCCCACATGAATACACATTTTTATCTCACAATTCTGATATTTTATCTCAAAATTTCAGCTTTTTATTTTAATTTCTGACTTTATCTAAAAAAAAAAAAAAAAAGGTCATATCACAAATTTTCAACTATCTCAATTGAAATTTTGACTTTTTCACCCAATGATTTCACCTTTTCATCTCAAGAATCTAATATCTTATCTAGAAAATTTGACTTTGTAACCAATAATTTTGACTTTTTCCCCCAATAATTTAATCTTTTTATCTCAAGAATCTGATATTTTATCTTAAGTTTTGACCTTTTAAGGTATAAGTTTGACTTTTGTCTCAAAATTTAGAGCTAATAGGAACAAAAAAAAAATCTAAAAAGAAATAAAGTCATTTCTTTTTCTTTTTTTAAAAACAGGCGGAAATGGGCTTCTATAGATGAAGGTTTGGTACCAGCAAGAATTAAAGACTACTTTCACCCCTGAGTATTAATGTAATCAGACTTAATTTGACAAAAATGTAATTCCAATTTTTAGGAAGAAACATCGTCTAAATATAAAAATAACAAATCATTTCTTCCTCAATATGTGAGCCGAATTTAAACTGAACACATGATGATTTCTGTAATGCTTTTATTTATCTAAGATGTTGACAGTTTAATGAATTTTTCCGCAGATAAATGTTTATTTAGAGTTTTTTAAAGGGGAACTCGCAGCGTAACTGTACTTTTGAAACAGTTTATACGTCAAAGCGGGTTTATTAAAGAAAAACAGCAGAATCTGGTTTAATAATCTTTGTTTTCGGTTCCTTACAGACACTTTTATGGTTAAAAAAACATCTTTTAATGGTTTTAAAGTTGAGTAAACTCACCTTATAGTCTGGTTGTTCCTCGAGCTAAAGCTAAATGTAAACACAGGTTTTTCCTCTGGTCTCTGTCTGAGTCTGCGCAGCTCTGTCGCCCCCTGTCGGTTTGGAGCGGAACTGCGGTCATTTGAGGAACTGCAGGTTCCAGATTCCAGACATAAAATAAATGGATTAGGGTTAATGACAAAAAGAGGGTCAAAAAAAATTATTTTTGAAAAGTTCTTTGAAAATGGATAAAGACATATTTCTGAGAGAAGAATTATGTTTTCTAATCTCTCTTTTGAGATTAAAAAATGGAATTTTGAGATAAAAAGTCTAAATTTTGAGGAAAAAAAAGTTGAATTTGAGTTGAGAAGTTAAGATTTGGAGATAAAAAGTTGAAATTTTGAGTTAATTGAGTCGAATTCTTGAGCTTAATAGTTGAAACTTGAGTCACAAAAATTGAAATTTAGAGTTAATAAAGTTAAAGTTTTGCTATAATGGTCCAAATTTCGGGATGAATAGTCCAAATTTTCAGATAAATGTCAAATTTGGGTAAAAAAAAAAGTCGAACCAAGCTATCAAAGTTGAAATTTTGAGATTTTTAGTCTAATTTTGAGTCAAAAAGTTGAAATTTCAAGTTATTAAAGATGAAATTTTGAGATACAAAGTCAGAATTTCTACAACGCCAGCTGAAGCACATGGATCTCCAAATTTAGACTTTTTTTTAATGATTTGATGAACTCAAATTTTCGACCAATAATGGTTAAAAAAAACAGCAAAGCATATTTTTCATTTTTTATTGTTGGGTCAATGACAAAAAGAGGGTCTAAAAACATATTTCTGAGAGAAGAATTATGTTTTCTAACAGATTTCAGTAGTTGACCAACATTTCAAAGTTTTTAGGTTCATTATTTTTTAGTATTTTTAATTTGAGCACCCAAAAATGTCAGGTGGCGCAACCAAATATATGAAAATATATTTATATGTTCCTGTTATTTTTTCTGTGTGAAATTATTGGCAAGTATCTCTCAAGTGTCTGTAGTGACTCATACATTTTCATTTTGTGTGTTTCATTTCTTTTATTTGTGAATAAGATAAATAATTTGATGTTAAAATAACATNTTTTTTATCAGTATTTCAGAGAAATCTACAAACTTTTCCACTTGGTCACAAATGTCATTTGGGCTCCTCTGGCTGATGCAGTTTCCTGTTTCCTGTTTTATTCTCTTCACTTTAAAATAAAAGTCTAATGTTACGGTTGCACCACCCTGACATTTGACAAGGTGAAAATTACGGGACAAAAGTTTTTTTACATTTCTCAACAGCTTTAAAATTCTTTTTATTCGCAAAGAATGTTTTATTTAAAAAGGTTCAAGCATAAAATAATGGACGTCACTTCATTGACCCACATTACATCAACTTGAGCATACATAAATTTATATATTTCCTCTGTAGATTATTGTGTTGGTTTATTTTTGTGTGGATCATGAAAAAGCTGCAAACTCAGAAGCTACAGAGCCTTAAAGAAGACTTAAAACAGACCTTCTGTTTTTTGTTTCGAGGAGTTTTTGCTCTGTTTAATGTTGTTTTGTGTTATTCATGTTGTCCACATCATCCCGTCTTTAATCCCCTTCACCTGCTTCGTGTTTTACTTTCTCCTGTTTACACTAAAGCACACGAAGCTTTTTAACAGCTACTCTAACGTCTGAGTTTGGGATCACAGATGGAAAAATTGAGCTTCTGATAAACATGGTTTCTGCTGCATGGTTTTATCTGCGTGTAAATAAATAAAGACATAAGCCTCATAGAGCTGTGTGTTTCCAGGCTGCAGGGCTGGGCTCTGATTGGCTGAAGAGGTCTGGAAGTTATTTAAATCTGCTGGTATTTCCTGGATTCCCTCAGCAGACGGAAGAGCTGCGGCGCTGCGGGTTAAAGCAGCCTGGTGTAGGAAATGTGATTTAGTGCAGACAAATACTCACAGGGTCATTAAACGCAGTGAACTCAACACTGTGGCTTTAAGAGGACATGGCAGAATTACACACAGGGGGGTAAAAACCAGGGGCCCAGAGCGAGGAGGTGAAGTTTATTATTACAGTCACTTCTTTAAATTTAGCCTGGGCGCTGGTTGTGCGGTCAGACGTGTTTGTAGTGAGCTGCTCATCCCATTCAGCTGGAAATAGAAGGAAAGAATCACAAAGATGATCCTGTACTGGAATACAGAGGCAGTTACATCAAGGAATGATAGAAAAATAAGAGTTAGATGATGCACTTTCATATAAAACATAACAAAAACATGTGACACCTTGAGGATATGAGGCTCACAGATTCAGTATCATCCTCTTCTTCTTTAACTCATTTATTTATCTATGGGTCAATGACGTCCCCTCAACTTTTTCAATTTTAACCCTTTATTTTCTTATTTAGGATTTGGGTCAAATTCGACCCATTGGACTTTAGGCAAATCATTTCAAAGAATCACAATAACATAATAAGCTTGTCAAAAATGTAACAAAAGTGCCTGAAATGCAACAAAAAGAACGTATTAAAAGCCAAAATGTGACAATTGATTCAAACTGTAACAAATTGTTACATTGTGGGCAAAAAGTTATTTTGTTTTGGGCTCAGAATCTGTTACATTATGGACCAGTTATCACATTTAGGGTTTTTCGAAATTTTGGGTCGTTGTTACAAATCAAGCTCTAACAAAGCATTTTACATCCTCTGTATTTATGGGGTTAGAGGCGGGCTTCAAACATTTTTGAGACTTAAAAATGTGCCCTGAGTTGGAAAAGGTTGGGAACCACTGCTCTAAACACCATTGTTTGACCTACTTGAAAGTTTTCTAATGGCGCTTTCCCACGATTCAATTCCAGCTCGACTCTACTCAGCTCTACTCAGTTTGGTTATTTTTTCCTCTAGCCTGACTACAGACTCACGGTGGGCGTGGATCTTATAACACAGCTGCGCTAAAGTGCTGCGCAGAAGTGCATGCATGTCATCTATAACGCCACACAAACATAATTTTGTACGAACATATGTGCCACCGTGGTCTTTAAAGGAAAAAAAAAAGCTTTCAAAAGATTTCATTAAAGTAATACAGCGGCTCAATGTTGGTCGTCATGACAACGGAGGTAAACAACAGCCTGGTGCTGCTGCACGCGGAGGAAAATGAAGGAGCTGCTTCCTGACATCAACTCTTCCCTGGATCCAGTGAGATCACTTTAATTTTTGATTTTTGGGCCTGGTATAGCAGAGATTTGTTGTTGATCAATCATTCTTCTTTGAACTGGTTTTCCTTTTTGGTTCCCTGTGGATTAATGGACTGATTGGTGCTTAAAGACTCTCGTGGCAGACAGATCGCTCCTGCACCGACCAACTTTGATTTAATTTAAAAGACTCTTTAANTGGAAACGCAACACAAACCGAGTAGAGGAGAGTAGAGTAGGGCCAAGACGAGTCAGTGGAAAAGGGCCATAACATTTGATTGTTGTTACCCGGCCTGACTCCAGCTCTCAGTGTGGATAACAACAGTTCTTGGTTTCTGCTGCCAACACTGAGACCTCAGATCAAACTGAAGCCGTCAAAGACCTCCCACGGTCAAACTCCTTTGATAAGACCCCTGCCCTCATCCTGACCCTCACACTGCTGCACCGAACACAAACACACCTTTTAAATCACGTTATGTCGCACAGAAATATGATCCCAGGCTGAGCCCGACAGACAGCGGGATTTCCTGACCGCAGAAAGTCAAAACTCCTCCGAGACCGTCGGCAGGAATGAAATATTCCATTCAGAAGAAAGTGAAGAAACATGTGCAGGATCTATTAACGAAGACAAACAGCAGCCGAGCTCCTGCTGCTTTCGCACCACACAAGAGTGGAAAACCTCAGATTCAGATTACGAAGAGACTCCGAAACAAAGAGGCAGAGAGGTTTACTCAATGGTCCCAGACACAACGAACAGGAGAGAAGAGGAAACGACAGAGAAAACGTTTGTGGACGCGTTAGAAAGAGGCAGAGTCGGTGCAAGAAACATGACAAAGCTTGTTTCACTTGGAAAAAGGAGAAAAAGATACAACCCACAAGAAGAAAATACAGAAGAGAGGCTCACTTTTTTATTACTTTTCCAGAAATTTGACAACTTTTTTGATTGATTCCAACTTTAACGGCCCTTTTCCACTGACTCGTCTTGGCCCTACTGTACTCGCCTCTACCCGGTTTGTGTTGCGTTTCCATTAGCGCGGTACTACGCGGCAGACGCCAGTTTTTAGTATCTGCTCTACCCTGGTTCTAAGAGAGTAAAGCCGATACTAAAAGGTGACGTGGACGGACTGCCGGTCACTCATTGGTCAGAGAATGTCGTCTCTGCAGCTTCTGACTCTGAACAAATCACTTACAAGAGGCAAAGGAATAAGTCAGCGACGGGTTTTTAATGACATTTAAACCTGACGGCTCAGAACCAGACTGAATGAAGACAAAATACAGCCCTAAAATGCTCCTTCATGATTCCTAAATAAGTTAAAAGTCCTTTTTAAACCAAAAAGAAGTTAACAGCAAAGATAGTTGGCTTTAAAGAGTCTTTTAAATTAAATCAAAGTTGGTCGGTGCAGGAGCGATCTGTCTGCCACGAGAGTCTTTAAGCACCAATCAGTCCATTAATCCACAGGGAACCAAAAAGGAAAACCAGTTCAAAGAAGAATGATTGATCAACAAAAAATCTCTGCTATACCAGGCCCAAAAATCAAAAATTAAAGTGATCTCACTGGATCCAGGGAAGAGTTGATGTCAGGAAGCAGCTCCTTCGTTTTCCTCCGCGTGCAGCAGCACCAGGCTGTTGTTTACCTCCGTTGTCATGACGCCCGACATTGAGCCGCTGTATTACTTTAATGAAATCTTTTGAAAGCTTTCAGAGTTTAATTACTGTGGATACTTGTCAGGACGGTTGCACCACCTGACATTTTGGGGGTTTGAGGAACCAAAACACAAAAAAACATGTTATATTTTAATAGTTTAAAGATGTGTTCAAATAACACAGGTTTCATAGAATAAAGAAATACATGTGATGAAATACTCAATTCATGATGGAAGGAAATATTGCACTCGGACACAAAAAAGGGGACGTCACCTCATTGACCCATAATTAAATGTAAATGAAGTCTATCATACCATATATTACAAAAGTCATTGTAAATGTATGTGAATATGTTGGAATATGGAGAAAATTGTACACATTGTTCTGTTATCATCAGTCAGAACCAACAGTGCAGAATAAATTAAGAGCCAATAGGAGAGTTAAGTGCTGTAAAAGAGAGTTAACGGCTCTGATTTCAGTGAAATTTCTCCCTGGAGCTTTAGAGAAAATCACATCTTTGTCTTCAGAAAAGAAACTTTTCCATCTGGTCAATGAAAAACACATTTTTACTGTGAAAGGATGAGAGAAACTCAAATCAGGAACAGACACTAAGTTTATGCAGAGTGTGTGTGTGTGTGTGTGTGTGTGCATTTCTCATGCTGTGGCCACATGTTTGCAGTATAGAGTGATACACAATACAATAAACATGTTCACAGACTGTTTATCTGCACCAGCTGTGCCACGATCATGATAAAATTAACCCTGTGGTGCATAGTGGTCACTACAGTGACGCCTATTTAAAAGTTATTTACTCCTAAATTCAATGGTTCATGTGGTGGAAATTCATATTAACCTGTGTCAGGATATTTTTATTCTTCTTAGGGCCTGAATGAATGATTTAAATTGAGTAGTTTCATGAATTATCTTCTTTTTTAATGCTTTACGAAACATTTTAACTCTGAATAATTTATAGTTTATAAGCTTTTTCACCCTCAAATGTTTGTCTATAAATGTTTTAAAATATATATATGTTTGGACAAAAAATTGAAAACAGTTTTTCAGGCCCTACGAAGAATAAAAATATCCTGACACAGGTTAATATGAATTTCCACCACATGAACCATTGAATTTAGGAGTAAATAACTTTATAATAGGTGTCCACCGTCGTGACCACTATGCACCACAGTTGCAGGTCAATACAACTTTGATTAAAATCACAGGAAAGTTACTTAAAAATAATGTTCTGAAGGAATTTTTTTAACTAGGTGAGCTGCACAAAAACATAAAGGAAAAAAATGGACTTTGACTCGGAAGTTAGAATAAACCAAAAAATGTTAAATTCTCATAAAAGAAATTTAAAAAATGAGCCAGTCTTTTGAGTTTTCTGTAGTTTCAGTCTCTTATTAAAACCACTCCTGCAAACATAAATATGAAAGAAGGAGACACATTTTATCATTTGTATTTTTTTAATAATATAAATTTGTTTTCATACTGACACGAGGCTCAAACCTGCGGCGTCTACAACACGTTCAACATGCTGAGCCGTCGGGTCGCCGCCTCGCGTGTCGTCAGAGTCATGTGACGTTACAGTGACGAGAATATGAGCCGTACTTTAATAAAAACCGCTGAAAACAAACTGGCCTGAAGCTCTGATCATGTGACCTCTGACCTCTCCTGCTGCTCCTCTCCGTGACGCGTCAGCTCGACTCACCGCGTCACACGAGAGCATCTGCGAGTCACAGAGGACGACGGTAAAAACAGTGTGACAGGAAGTGACATCACATCAGTCAGTAAAAGTCCTGGCTGTAGTCTGTGGCGTCCATCAGCTGCTTCATTTCTGACACGCTGTTCTCCAGGTAAGACGACAGCTCGTCTGACGGAGAAACGACGAGGAGTTAACGAAAACACTGACCTCTGTTTTGGGGTTTTATTTCATATTTTCAACCTCAGATGAACTTTATTTCCTCTCACCTGCTCCCAGAACACCCAGCACCGCCGTAGCTGAAACAGACCCCAGGTTGTTGCGAGCGATGCAGCGATAAGTCCCAGAATCCTCAGGCTCCGCCCCCTCAATCTGCAGCCAACTGGAGAGCTCGAATTTCAGAGGACCCCCCCGAGACTGAGAGGAAGGAAAAGGTGTCAGAGGTGAGATCATAGACCAGTGATTCCCAACCTGTGGGTCGTGGCCCCATGGTGGGCCTCAAAGGTATTGGAAGTGGGCCACCAAATCATTTCTAAAAAGTATAAGTTTTATGTGTGTCTGTGAGTGGGGATGTAATTACCGTATTGGCCCGAATATAAGACGGTGTTTTTTGCATTGAAATAAGACTGAAAAAGTGGGGGTCGTCTTACATTCGGGGTCTAGACATTATACCCATTCACAACGCTAGATGGCGCCAGATATCTTTAAAGCGAATGCTTAACTTAAATCCCCAGGCCAAAGCGAATCACTGTCAGAAGAAGAAAAATAAAAAAAAAATAGCGGTAGCACGAAGAAGAAAAATAAAAAATAGCGGTAAGAAAGAAAAGAGAAGAACATAAGAGAAGAGCTAACAGAAAATGGAGAAACGTAGCGACAATCTGGAGAAAAGTGGATCGAAGATCGGCCAGGTTAACCGGCAGCTGAGGAGAAGTTATGATGCAAATTTCAAGATGATGGTGATAAATGAGGCACAGTCTTCAAACAATTGCAAAGCGGCTGTGAAATATGGTGTCACAGAGTGTAATGTACGGAGATGGAGAGCTCAAAAAGATCGCCTAAAAAATGCTAACAGTCAGAGAAAAGCTTTCCGTGGTCCTCAGAGCGGCCGCTTCCAAGAGCTCGACAGGAGGGTGTGCGCGTACGTGGATGAGAAACGAAAAGACGGGATGCCCATCAAAATAACATGCTTTTTCTCTGGAATATATTGTTATAATCATTTGTTTCATATTTACTGTAATTATTTTCTGTATAAAGATTAAATTTGGTGTTCAAAAAGTCTTTTTTAAAACTTGAGTCTTGAAAAAGAGGGGGTCGTCTTATAATCAGGGTCGTCTTATATTGGGGCCAATATGGTACATAAAGATAAAACAAACAATTTTTTAAATGTGGAAAAAAGGCAGGAAAAACATAGAATAGTGTGGGGTTTTTTTTTCTTTTATGTCCTACCCACTTGAGTGTGAGCAACCGGTTGATTTTCTGTAAATTTTCAAGGAGGACATGAGAATCAAGGTGACGTTGATGAACTTCTCTCTTCGTTCCATTCTGTTAATGATTGTTGTAGGTTATGAAACTTGAAAATCTGACAATACCGCCAAGTTTTTCAGATTTTGGATTGGACAAATTGTTAAAAAATGCCAGTCATTTTTAAAGTTAGTGTTATTTTTCTTTTTTTACCCCAGCAGGTTTGATATCCTGTGGGTTAAACATGTTCAAATTTTCATGTATATATAAAAAAATTGCCCCAAAAAAGGCATTATATGGCCACTGTATTTCAGGGATTGGCCGTGAAAATGTTTGAGACTTTAAAGTGGGCCCTGAGTTGGGAAAGGTTGGGAACCACTGTCATAGACTTTATAATCAGTGGACGCCATCACAGTCGGCTCTAACTGCTCCCCCTGGTGGCCGGCTGCAGTATAGGTCAAACTCCGTCTCCTCATATGAAGATGTTATTTGGCTGGATTGTGTTCAAGTCCTCTTTTTTTCTAAGGAGTTAATTTCTCATTAGTTGCAAGACATTAAAAACCAGATTATAAGTTTCATTTTGCCATGATTGATGGCTGCCATTTGTGTTAAGATTTTATCAGAGATACAAGAAACTTCAGGATAGAGCAAAAAAGTGATTCGAAACAAACAAACAAAAAAGTTTATTGCTTCTTTGTTACCCGGTTCCACCATAGACTGTATAATCAGTGGACGTAACGACGTTTGGCTTAAACTGAAGCCTCCAGCAGATGCCCCGCCCCCTGGTGTCTGGCTGCAGTATAGGTCATAAGCCCCGCCCCCTGGTGTCTGGCTGCAGTATAGGTCATAAGCCCCGCCTCCCCATGTATTTCAGATATGAGCGGGGAAAACTTTAAAAAATTAAAATAGAAATGTTTCTCTCATCCTTACCCTAAGGTGGTATGACGATGTAATTTGGCTGCTTTGTGTTCAAGTCCTTTTTTTCATCAAGGCGTTGGGTTTTCATTAGTTATTGGACGTTAAAGACCTAGTTATAAGTTTCGTTTTATGATGGTTGACAGCTGCCGTTTTTGAGTAGTTTTTCTCAGGGATATAAGAAACTTTGGGAAAGAGAGACAAAAAGAGACTCAACCTTTGAAAGAAGAAGAAATAAATATTTTCATTTCCTCTTTTTTTTTCCTTGGCTCCACCAGAAATTCTCTACTGCGCAGACTCTGGCTGCACAATGGCGACTGAATACGACTCTCGTAAGAGGTTTTTTTTTTTTGGCTTCAAAATCGTACAACGGTGACAGGGGAAGCCACGCTGTCCATTCTATATACAGAATATACTCTGGACTTAAAAAAGTTGAGAATCACTGCCCTAATTCAACCAATACTGGCAGTGGCTAGCCTTGGCTGGTGGAAAGTGACAGAAGGTTAGTAGCAGTAGTTTTTTTTTTTTTTTTTGCATGTGTCCAAGTTCTCTGACTGGTGAAAGTGACCAGCTTGTTACGACCATAGACTGTATAATGAGTGGACGTAATGACGTTCGGCTCAAACTGAAGCCTCCAGCAGATGCCCCGCCCCCTGGTGTCTGGCTGCAGTATAGGTCATAAGCCCCGCCCCCTGGTGTATGGCTGCAGTATAGGTCATAAGCCCCGCCCCCTGGTGTCTGGCTGCAGTATAGGTCACAAGCCCCGCCCCCTGGTGTCTGGCTGCAGTGTAGGTCATAAGCGCCGCCTCCCCATGTATTCCAGATATGAGCCGGGAAAACTTAAAAAAATTACAATACCTCGTAGAAATGTTTCTCTCATCCTTACTCTAAGGTAGTATGATGATGTCATCTGGCTGCATGGTGTTCAGGTGTTTTTTTTTTCTGAGAAGTGGCTTTCTCATTAGTTATTGGACGTTAAAAACCGCGATATAAGTTTCGTTTTACGATAGTTGACAGCTGCTGTTCATGAGTAGTTTTTACCGGGGATATAAGAAACTTTGGGAAAGAGCCAAAAGGAGACTAAACCTTCTGAAGAAGAAGAAATAAATATTTTCATTTCTCTTTTTTACTCTGCTCCACCTGAAATTCTCTACTGTGCAGACTCTGGCTGCACAATGGCGGCTAGAGAAACGGGGTTTTTTGGCTTCAAAAACGTAGAACGGTGACAGGCGGAAGCACGCTGTCCATTCTATATACAGTCAATGGTTCCCGCTCTCTAGATTTGTGCACTTGCAAAAAAAAAAATTGAGAACCTGTAGATGTCTATTTGTTTTTTAAAGAAACAAAATCTTCAAGTATGCAAAATTAAACTCCTCAAGTGTACAACTCCTAAAGCATATTTCCTTGTGACTCTAAATTTAAAGTTACAAATCTATGGCCACTTTTCTCTGTGACTTCAAATTCATTTTGCGCCCAATTTACCGTCATATAATGGAGCGTGTGTCAGTGGGTTTCAAACACACCTGGACAGAGATGTGGGGGTCGTCTCCGGGTAGAATCACGTCCCTGCCCTCCTTCCTCCACTCCACCAGAGCCATGGGGAACGCAAACACCTCGCAGAGGAAAACCAGGCTGCTACCTGTCCCGTTCACCTGGCTGTGAGGCGGGACCTTGATGATGGGAACTGAAAGACAAATCAGCCTGATAAAACTTCTTTTTTCTCAGATGATACGAGACAAATGATTCCCTCATTGAAAAGGGAGACAAATAAGGAGCAGGCAGAGGTGACACCTGCAATGCTCAAAGCTGCAGTTCCTCCAGCGTCCACCAGAGGCTGGCCTCAAACATCCCAGACACCATACACACTCATTCAAAACAGTCAATCTTTACAGCTGAACCAAACATGTTTTTTTTTTTTTTTTAAGTTGGTTAAAATGTCTTTATTGGCGCACACACTGGACGGTAAGTAGCTCCTTTGAAATCGTTCTTTACAGGATTATAAATGTGACTTTGATCTGAAAAGTTTGTCTTTCTCTCAAGATTAAATTCAGAACAACATTTAGACTTTTAAGTCTCAATTCTTAAAAAAAAAAGTTCCAACTTTTCATCTTGGATTTCTGAGACTTAGGTCAGATATTAGACACATAACTCAGACTTTGATTTTCCAGGAAAAATTTCCCCCAAATTGTGACTTTTAACTCTGACTTTTTCTAAAGAACCTGAGAAAAATTCAGAGGTCAGAGGTTATAAACTTGTCTTGGAATATGACTTTCAAAGCCAAAACTTCAGAAAACAAACCAAAAATAGAAAAAAATAACAAACAGGCCATACTCCTTGTCTGTAATTCTTAAATCAGAGTTGGAAGTCAAAGGAAATGTCATGTCTGTCAATTTAATTATGGCCTAGAGGAATGATTCTCGCTATGGAGTGTGTGAAGTCCTGGGTTCAAATCCCGGACGAGCCCCCAATTTGTCACAACCTGAAGGACACAAGGTTAAATCCCGAAAGATGCTTTTTTTATTGCAAAATAACAATAATAACTACAAACTTGAGGCGTGTATGTCAGTCTGATCCATAGTGTAAATGTGGGTGTGTGTGAAAGTGAAGTGTGGGGTTTTGTCCGGCGAAACAAAGTAGAACAAAAGTGCATGTGGTGGGATGTGAAGAGCGAAATGAGAGAGAGTTGGTTTCAGCAGGGCTGGGCCTTTTAAGTCCAAGAAAAACGTGTGAATTTAAACACAGAGAGTGTAAAGGTGTTTTCTCTTCTCCTTTCACCTCTAAGTATCGTTCTGGAAGCGTCTATCTTGCCTCTAGCGAGAGTTATAATCAGATTAGATTACAGCTGACAGACTCTATTTAACAGATAATACCTCTTATTTCTATGATATGATGTTTTCTCTGGCAGTGACAGCCCAGGTGAGCATGGTGATAAAGAGACTGTCATTATAAGAAACATTCAAAATAAACTCTTGAAAAAAAGTTTGTTGCTCTCAGCTTTAGGACATGTCTTTTCCAAACATGAGGATTAAATGTTTCCTCGCAGACGACATCGTGGAGGTCCAGATAATCCTCCTCTCTAAACTTCTCCTCAGCGAATTCCTCAGGATGAGAAATAAACTGAGAGCAGTGAGAACGTCCAACACGCTGAAACACTTTGACTCCAATTTGTCTCAAAATCACAAAAACATATGAGTCAAAAAAAGACTCGTGAATGTCTTGAATTTCCAAAAACATACTGTGAAAAGTTTTAAACCGGCTCCTCTCTGAGTCTCTCCTGAACTCGCAGAAAGTTCAGTTTTCATTGAGAGAAACTCTGATCTGAAAAAGAGTTTTGAATAAAGCGTTGGAGGAGGAGGAGAACAGCGCGTGTGTTTCTCCGCAGACACTGGTGGTTTGTTCAAACACAGCACAGAGACGGGTGGAGTCCTCAGCGTGAACACGGGTCTCAGTCACCTCCATCAGGTCTTTAAACCTCCAGAGGATCAGGTTTCTTCTCTCAGCTGGAGTTCAAGCTCTGAGGGTTTATTCAGCGACCACCACAACGGATCCATGGTCAGCGGGACTCCACCCGCCTCTGTGTGCTCGCCACCACTGCAAAAAAAGAATTAACACCTCTGTGACCCATGAAACAGGACCAGGGTTTTTGATTTACTCCTGGGTCCCTTGAAACAGGTTTACAGGAACTTTAGTGTCGAACATCCACAATAAGCTGACCCCCTTGTTTAGCTCCTACTAAACAATAGTTTTCTTTAAGCCTGAAAGTGTGAATGTGTCTCTGTCAGCTCCCGGTGTTTCAGTTTAAAGAGTGACCCTGTAAACTGGAGACCTTCAGCTGAACGTGTGAGTGGATATCCTGTTTACAACTTTAGCTGTAGAAGGGTCAATGACAAAAAGAGGGTCTAAAAACGTATTTTTAAAAAGTTCTTTGAAAATGGATAAAAATATATTTCTGAGTGATAAAATCATGTTTTCTAACAGATTTCAGTAGTTGACCAACATTTCAAAGATTTTAGGTTCATTATTTTTTAGTATTTTTAATTTGAGCACCCAAAAATGTCAGGTGGCGCAACCAAATATATGAAAATATATTTATATGTTCCTGTTATTTTTTCTGTGTGAAATTATCGGCAAGTATCTCTCAAGTGTCTGTAGTGACTCATACATTTTCATTTTGTGTGTTTCATTTCTTTTATTTGTGAATAAGATCAATAATTTGATGTTAAAATAACATTTCACATTATTACATTGGTTGTACCACCTGACATGGAAATTGTTCCAGTCACCAATGAAGTGAAAAAACCTTTTTTATCAGTATTTCAGAGAAATCTACAAACTTTTCCACTTGGTCACAAATGTCATTTGGGCTCCTCTGGCTGATGCAGTTTCCTGTTTCCTGTTTTATTCTCTTCACTTTAAAATAAAAGTCTAATGTTACGGTTGCACCACACTGACATTTGACGAGGTGAAAATTACGGGACAAAAGTTTTTTACATTTCTCAACAGCTTTAAAATTCTTTTGATTTGCAAAGAATGTTTTATTTAAAAAGGTTCAAGCATAAAATAATGCCACTGTATTTTTAATTTCCATTTACAATAACTGACATTCAATTTTTAGAGTTTAATTACTGTGGATACTTGTCAGGACGGTTGCACCACCTGACATTTTGGGGGTTCGAGGAACCAAAACACAAAAAAACATGTTATATTTTAATAGTTTTAAGATGTGTTCAAATAACACAGGTTTCATAGAATAAAGAAATACATGTGATGAAATACTCAATTCATAATGTTGGGAAATATTGCACTCGGACACAAAAAAAGGGACGTCACGTCATTGACCCTTATACATTTGGCCGTTTTTCAAACATTTGTAAAATAGTGGAAAATCACAGATTCACAGATAACACGTGTTATTCACAAGTTTGAAACGGTTGCTCCACATGATACTCAAAAGTGTCTGGTACATGACAGAAGTTAAAAAAAGGTTTATTTACTAATATGAAAAAGACTTAACAACCTTCCAGTTGTTCCATTAAATTCCCCAGATGTGTGTGGTTGATGAAATACTCTGAGTCAATGAGCTGGTTTCTAAATTAAAGTCACAATTCGTGTTTTCCTGATGGTCGCCTTAGATGATATTTCATATAATGAACATATTCAGACGATATTCGTTTGTATATTAAGATGAAAATATAAGAGCAAATACTTTCTGATTAGAAATTATGACAAATAGGGCAACGAGTATATATAAATTGATTTAAAGTGATTTGAGGCTGGACGTTTGACCCACATGATGTTTTGACACTGCAGAAAACTGACCTATAACAAAAATGTTATGAGATGTTAGAGTGGTTTTGTATGCGGGGAAGGTGTTATAGGAAAAATTCTGTTTGACAGAAAAAGTAGGCTTCACGTCATTGACCAGGTTTACCGAGGAGCTCCCTGAACCACTCTTTCACTTTTTGAGCCCCATGAATCCTGGCATCGTCATCCTGGAATATGCTCGTGCCATCAGGGAAGAAAAAAATGGGAACATAATGTTGCTGAACCAACTGCAGCAACCCCAGATCATAACACTGCCCCCACAGGCTTGTACAGTAGGCACTAGGCATGATGGGTGCATCACTTCACCTGCCTCTCTTCTTACCCTGATGCGCCCATCACTCTGGAACAGGGTGAATCTGGACTAATCAGACCACATGACCTTCTTCCATTGCTCCAGAGTCCAATCTTTATGCTCCCTAACAAACTGAAGCTTTTTTTCTGGTTAGCCTCACTGATTAGTGGTTTTCTTAAGGCTACACAGCTGTTCAGTCCCAATCCCTTGAGTTTCCTTTGCATTGTGTGTGGAAATGCTCTTACTTTCACTATTAAACATACTCCTGGTCTCTCTGTTCCAGTGTGTTTACTACACTGCCGAGCATAAGGGAGACACTCGTCTTCACATGCACTGAACCCACTAAGAAAAACAGTTTTTAGTTAAATTTGTAAGAAAACCTCCAAGAGATCAACATGCCCAAGAGAGAGGGAGGAGAAGAAAAGGAGGAGCCCCAGAGGAGATCAGCTCGGTTATCGGCGAAACCCATCGCACCCAAGCCGGAACCAAAGGTCAAGAAGGCAGCAAAGAAGGAGAAGGCTGTGAACGATAAGAAGGAGGACAAGAAGACCAAGAAGGCAAAGGAGAACGCAGAGGCAGAGGCTAATGAAGAAAACCACTCTGAGAACGGAGAGGCCAAGACCAACGAGGTGGAGGCAGCCCCAGAGGAGGCGAAGGAGGAGGCCAAGTCCGAGTAGCACCACTGCCCAAGCTTCCTCCTCCTTTACAATCCCCTTCCTTCCCCCTGAACCCCCAACCAGCCAGCCAGCCCCCTCAAGTCTCTCACATGATTTCCCTCCAAGGCGTATTGTTAACAGAGGAATATTTTTATCAATGATTTTATAAGTATCCGTACAGATTTTTAGCACAAAAAGCAAAGCTGATTATGGAGCGCCTTGCAGATTTGCAGTGGTCATATCAAGTGTCTGCAAGCAAGATGAACACACTAAAATCTTTTTTAAAAGGCATTTCATGATTGTTGAAGGCTTGTGTGGTGTAGAAAGTGCGTCCCTGCCGGATTGGCTATGTTGTGAGTTGTGTACTCTTGTGTTTTCCCTCCTTCCCCCATCTTCCCCTTCTCCTTCTTCCTCCTCCACAGGTTAGATCTCCCTCCCTCTTACAGTTCAGCCTTTATTAACGGTTCAGCCATGTTAATGTGAGTGATTCTTTTAGACCTCTAAATGTGCAGTGAGTTCCCTTTGCTTCTGTCTCTTGTTTTTTTTTTTTTTCATTGAAATCGTGTTTAAAAGAAAAAAAAAAGCGTGTTGAAGTGTGTTGTCCATAAGAAAGAGGAAGATGAACATGTGAAACATTCCGGGAACAGCGATGGCCTCCGACCTGTCTCCTAGACGACCCTGCGTGTAAAACAGCTCCTGCTCCATCCACGCTGTCATGTCGGCTTTTCTAAACACTCTGGTTTTTTTAAACAATTGAATTTGGAAACCTTCTCTGACAAATGCAGGTGTCTGGTCCCTCTCTTATGTTCTAAAATTCTCTTAATAAAAACAAGTCCTGGGAATTTTCCTCGAAAAAAAAAAAAAAAAAAAAAAAACATTCTCCTGAGTTCTACTGTTGTTGTTTTTTTTATGAAGTCAATGGTTCTCCTCCATCCTTCCAGTTTTGAATAATGCGTTGAACAGGGCTCAACCCAGTTTTAGTTGTTTCTGCAACAATTTCTTTTGATGTTTTCTCTGTTTGATGCCAATGATGTTTGTTGAAGAAATAAATAACTTGTTTCCCACTGAAAAATAAGCACCCATGTAGTAATTATCCAATCAGAGGCAACTTTTTATTTGGCCAGGCAGCGTACATTTGCTTAACGGCCCCCTACTGGTGTTAGGATGTACTGCAATTACATTTGTTTTTTTCTGGACTGATTTGGATTATCTTCACAAAGACATTTAGTTCCTGGGAGGTAAAAAAAGAAAGACAATTCTAAATCTGATATTTATTTAACGTATATGTTCTGTTACTCTGACCCTCTGTGAATCTTAACTTCTTGTTCAGTCTGAAGTCCTGCAGTGTTTCCCATAAGAGCATTACATGTTCGTGGTGTTAGAAGCACATATCTCAGGGGGTCAACATACTAAAACCTCTTTTTTCATACATGTGAAATTAGATTTTCAAGAGCTTTCAATAGTTCATTCAGCTGGAACTTAATCCACAGCCTTCACCCCGTGTGATTAAGGATCTTATGTACATACTAAGAATGTTTCACACATGAACATGGCGAGGAACTTTCAGAACAGCCCTCTTAGCAGCTCCTGATTCTTCTTGTAGTGAATTTATCTGATTATCTTTATGAGGAAATCTAGCAGGGAAAGTTGAAGCAAAAAGTTCTGCAACTTCCATTCACACATGCTGCACAGTTTGGAAAATTTCAGGTTTGGTGCATGTGTGAATAAAGCTTAAATAATTTCTTTTTCATATCTTATTGGAAAAAAATGTAGATTTCAGGGGTCAACTGGGGTTTTTATTAAGGTTATTCTTTTACCGTAACCCAGCAGCCTGGTTTAGAAATGAATGAACACAGGTTATATCTGGACACTTAGCTCATGATAACACAGGTATAATACTTTCTTCTGTGTTTCACTTTCCAACAGACACTTTTACAATCAGACAGCAGAGGCATTTCCTCGGCAGCAGAAGCAAAGAATGTGAATGTTTGTCGCAGCTGGAGGGAAAAGCAGCAGAGCAACACATGAGGCTGGTTCTTTGCTGTAAACCTGCCATCTGTCTTTTGTTTCCTCAAACAAAGAAAAGTATGCGTCTCCTTTCTCTCACGAAACGTCTCCAAAAACCCCAAAATTGTGCGTTCGCTCTTGAGATGTGACACATTTTGGATTCCTGGTGGTGTTGGAATTACTAAAAAAGAAACCAAAAACCTCAAGGAGTTTGAGGCGATATTCTGACAGCTGTCACTTCAATTCTGCTTTGTTTCTATTTTGTTTTTCTAAAAGTAAACCCTGAGAGTGAATTTCCTCAACATTATGCACCTTGGCTCACATTTAAAGGTCTTTTTTTTACTGCTTACGACCTCTTAAGTGGAAAAACACAACAATAAAATCCCCTCAGAAAGCAGCTCATAAACTGAGCCCACATCTGTGTTTATAATCTGACAAACAAAAGTTATTACAGCCCCCCTCAGTGCTGAAATCACACAGCCTTCACCCTGATTGGTCTCTATGTTTGGGCCATTATTCATCTTTTACTAACCCAGGACATAATTCTTCATATTTCTTGGCCTCTGTATGGAATTAGAAGAGGGGTTAAGACCATATTTCCCATGAGCACCCGCCACCTTCTGTGGTAATCTCTGTAATTCTACTTTTACTTTACTTAAGGCAACTTTTACCCAGGGATGGGTATCGACAAGATTTTATTGATACCAATGTCAATATCCATTCCCTTGTTAACGCCTTCTGTGAATTTTCTGTGTACAAAAAGTAGCTTTACTGCTTTTCTGTGTCAATAACATTGAGAGTTTGAGCCTAAAAGTAAATAAATATGAAATTTGTCAGTGGAATTAAATATCTTCAGATGTAAATAAACAAAAATAGGTAAAAAAAAAAAATAATCTCACATTCGGTGACTTGATTGTATTGTTTGAATGCATGTTACTGACTGAAGTAGGCCACCTAGGAATGCTTTGAGTTATTTGGAACCTTGAGCTTGCCGTAGTTATACTGAAGTCAGCCATGAGTCTGCACCATAGACTGTATAATGAGTGGACGTAACGACGTTCGGCTCAAACTGAAGCCTCCAGCAGATGCCCCGCCCCCTGGTGTCTGGCTGCAGTATATGTCATAAGCCCCGCCCCCTGGTGTCTGGCTGCAGTATAGGTCATAAGCCCCGCCCCCTGGTGTCTGGCTGCAGTATAGGTCATAAGCCCCGCCTCCCCATGTATTCCAGATATGAGCCGGGAAAACTTTAAAAAATTACGATACCTGGTAGAAACGTTTCTCTCATCCTTACACTAAGGTAGTATGATGATGTCATCTGGCTGCAAGGTGTTTGGGTGTTTTTTTTCCTGAGAAGTTGGTTTCTCTTTAGCTATTGGACGTTAAAAACCGCGACATAAGTTTCGTTTTACGATAGTTGACAGCTGCCGTTCCTGAGTAGTTTTTATCGGGGATATAAGAAACTTCGGGAAAGAGCCAAAAGGAGACTAAACCTTCTGAAGAAGAAGAAATAAATATTTTTATTTCTCTTTTTTACTTGGCTCCACCAGAAATTCTCTACTGCGCAGACTCTGGCTGCACAATGGCGGCAAGAGAAACGGGGTTTTTTGGCGTAGAACGTAGAACGGTGACAGGCGGAAGCACGCTGTCCATTCTATATACAGTCAATGGTTAAATAACATACATACATCATACAACAACAATTGCGTAAAACCAAAGTCATCACAGCTGCATCGAGACCTGATGACGAAAATCAGGTATGTCGATTCAGATTTAGTCATGAAGTGGTTAAATCACAGCCTCACTTTGATTTTCAAGTTGCTCCATCTTTAAAAATGTTTTAAAATTCAATGAATGTAAATAACCAGTCTTGTTGCTGTATTACTTGAGTTTACTAAGCATATCATGAAACGTCAGGAGGGAGCTTTAAAAGTTGGTTGAAAATTGCTTACAGTGGCTTTAATCGGTGCAGGTTAAATAAATTACCCTGCAGATAATGTAATGACTGTTATAATTGCATTAAGACCACATTTGAGTTGACTCATGAGAGGTTTTAATAGGAATATGGGGGGCCAGAATTTTGAGTTGCATTTTTGTCCAAACTTGGATCCATCTGAATATTTTTGGTGTGATAAAAAAAGAAAAAACAGGCATGCAGACACAATAAAAAAGGTGTTTTCAGGTTTCATACCGGTCTTGCAGGGCCCCTTCCCTTTGATCTTGAGTCCAGGTTTGGAGAAAGCAGCTTCTCTATACTGACACATGTTCATGTATGAGACTCCATCACTCCCACACATCGCCTCCTGCTCCTCACAGACACAAACCTCCTCTTCTTCATCCTCCTCCTCTCCCTCTCTCCCCCCTGGTCGCGGGTCCGCCTGGCACCGCATCCCGACCCCGCAGAGCCCGTAGAAAACGCTGTGGTTCCCCGGGTCGCAGGCTTGGCCCTCCAGGTTCCCGCACTCCATACAACACCCGCAGGAGTCCAGCACGAGTCCGGCCCTGCAGCCCCGGGTTTCAGGGCACAACTCCGGCTCACACGACCCGCAGCTCTCCGGTCCGACCCGACCACCGCCGCCTCCCAGCTCCTCATCCAGGCGGTCGTAATCCATCAACGGGTCTGACAGGGAGAAGTGTCCGGGCGGCTCGGAGCTGAGGTCGGGCAGCTGACTGGGGACACCCCGGCATTTTTGAAAACTCAAACAGAGACTTATAAAAACTAGTCCTTTCATCCCCGACATTTCTACCCAGGTGTTTTTTCTGGATCAGAACACCGTCACACTGCACAGGACAGGTGACGCCGGTTCAACCTCAGAAAGAGACTAAAAACTAAGTTTACAAACTTTTATAAGTCACATCCCTGGAAAACATGAGATTAGAAATTAAAAGAAACATCCGTTTATCTAAAATAGAAGCAAACATCTATCAAAAACAAAACTTTTTAACGGAAAATTTGGATTCCGCGTCTGAACCGCGACCGTCCCGCGTCCCAATAGTTGAGCGGCTCGCGCTGCTTCTCGAACAGGCACGAGACCTCACAGGCAAGCACGCGACACTCAAACACTCAAAATCCGGTCTAATCTTTCAAAATAAATCAAATTTTCAGTTTGGGAAGTTGGTTAAAACAATGGTTTAAATTACGGAGAAGCCAAGGAACGCACTTTTTGAACATCTTTTGAGTTTAACTTAGGGTGAACATACGTCCTCTTTTGCCCGGACATGTCCTCTTTTAAGAGCCTGTCCGTCGGGGTTTGTAAAGTCCTTCAAATGTCTGGGTTTTTGATCTTGCCTTGCTTGAGCGCATCACAGAACAGTGTATTTATCATTCACGTTGAATGGTTCCTTTAGAAATACGCTCTGAGAGGTGGAGTTTGAGCCGAACCCCGGAACATGTATTCATTCATTCACAAATCAGTACAGAGGCGCTTCACTCTCACTCACTCACTCGCAGGCTGACAGGCAGGTAGACACACTGCGAGAGAACACTCGAACAGAAAGAAAATGCCGAAACGTAAATGTCATTTCACTGATGACGAAAAAAGTTACCCCTGTTTTCGTCCAGGTCGTGACAAATGGGAGGCAGAATGTACAGTCTAATAAAAATTTTTTTAAAGCTGTTAAGAAATTTAAAAAACTTTTGTCCAGTAATTTTCACCTTGTCAAATGTCAGGGTGGTGCAACCGTAACATTAGACTTTTATTTTAAAGTGAAGAGAATAAAACAGGAAACAGGAAACTGCATCAGCCAGAGGAGCCCAAATGACATTTGTGACCAAGTGGAAAAGTTTGTAGATTTCTCTGAAATACTGATAAAAAAAGGTTTTTTCACTTCATTGGTGACTGGAACAATTTCCATGTCAGGTGGTACAACCAATGTAATAATGTGAAATGTTATTTTAACATCAAATTATTTATCTTATTCACAAATAAAAGAAATGAAACACACAAAATGAAAATGTATGAGTCACTACAGACACTTGAGAGATACTTGCCAATAATTTCACACAGAAAAAATAACAGGAACATATAAATATATTTTCATATATTTGGTTGCGCCACCTGATATTTTTGGGTGCTCAAATTAAAAATACTAAAAAATAATGAACCTAAAAACTTTGAAATGTTGGTCAACTACTGAAATCTGTTAGAAAACATAATTCTTCACTCAGAAATATGTTTTTGTCCATTTTCAAAGAACTTTTTAAAAATACGTTTTTAACCCTCTTTTATTTTGTAGCGCACTATTCACGTATCCGGTCCTGCTTTCTCTCACCTGACAGGAGCTCACGGTCGCGCGCTGCTCCAGGTTTGATGTGCTTGTTTCAGCTGTGCGGCTCGTGCTCCCTCCCCCCGCAGACCTGACAGCTGTTATCCTCATCATCTGGTCTAAGGACGGGTTTAAAGCCTGGAAAGGTTCCCAGGGTTCTCCAGGAGGTTTTTGGCAGGAAGTGCTTTCAGGAGGTTTTCCAAGAAAGTTTGGAGATCCTCACTGGAGGGTTTAGTGTCTGTTAGACTCATAACTTCATCATGTAGAATGATTTTTCAGGAACATTTTCAGGTTTCTTGAAGATATGTTCGTGAGAAACTGGTAAGGAATATCTAGGAACTATTGTTATTTTTAGCTTGTTCTACAGGTAACTGATATATATAATAAAGCAAAACTGCACTTGGCTACAGGTATTACTCTAATGCACCAACCTGTCGAGATGTTGAGCAGGAAAACAGATAAAAAGTTGAAATCTGACAGAAAAAAAAGTCAAAACTTTGCGATAGAAAAGTCAAAACTATAGGACAAAGTCAAAATGTTGGATAAAGTGTTAAAACATTGAGATAAAAGTCAAAATTTTGAGTTAAAAAAAGAACAAATTTTGTGACAACAAGTCAAAATTTGTGAGGACGAAAAATAAAAGTTATGAGACAAGAAATCAAAAATTGAGATTATAAGTCAAAACTCTGAGAAAAGTCCTCATTTGAGATTAAAAGTCAAAATTTTGATTATTATTATTATTATTATCCTACTATTACTATATTGTACTTAATTATTCATTTGTTTTGTTAACCTAATTTTTGAAAATTATTATTATCTATTCAGTGTGTATGGGGTATGTTTGTATGTGCGTACATGTATATATGTATGTGTGTGTGTGTGGTTGAGCATATCCATGTACTTGCAAATGTATATGTGTAGGAATGCGAATATTTTCTCCGTCATACATTACATCATTCTGAAAAAAAAAGTATGTATTTACTTGTTATTATTTTATGTTCTCCAATTATTATTATTATTATTATTATTATTATTATTATTATTATTATTACTATTATTGTGTTTATTTCAATAGCTGTTTTTTCTTTTCTTTTCTCTCTCTCTCTTTTGTTGGCCATTTGGGAGTGGGTGGGTGGGATTGTTGTTTTGTTATGTGTTCTGCAAACTGAAAAGGTTCAAAAAATAAGTTAAAAAAAAAAAAAAAAAAAGTCAAAATTTTGTCATGAAAAGTCAAAATTTGGGGACTAAAAAGTTAAGATTACAGTAAAAAAAGCCAATATTTTGAAATAAAAAGGCAAAATTTTAAGATTATTCGTCAAAACTCTGAGATAAATTCTCATTTGGGATTAAAAAGTCAACATTAGAAGGAAAAAAGCCAACATTTTGAAAGAATATGTTGAAAATTTGAGATACAGATGATAGTCATTTTAATATTTTGATTTGCTGGAAATAAGCCGCAATACAATCTATATGCATCCATTATAGAAAAATTTTTCTTCAAACAAAAAAAAGGAGTGTTTAAAATAAATGTTTGGGTTATGAAGCTACTTTGTCGTCTTTAAGGATCTTTGTGTATTTTTGCAGGGTTTCAAGAAGCCGAGTACGGGGTCCTCTTTTTGGGATTTATGCAATATGGTCACCCTGCCTTAGGTTTGAAAGTTATGCAAATCAATGGAGAGAAAATAAAAGTAACCTCACTCCAAGGCCAAACCAGTAGAGGGCGGTAAAACAAGGCAAAAGGTCATTTAGCAAATATGACGCCACCTCAACAATGCAATTATAAAGCCTGTTAGGTTTTTACAGCCTGTGCTGGTTTTGATTGGTCTTTATTTCACTGTAGATAAATTTGTTGACACTTAAAAGGATACAGCGCATAAAACAAAAACACTGTAGCTGCTCTACCAACATTCAGCTTACAGGCCCTGATCCTTACATGCTCTTTGTCACTTCCCTTCCAGACTTTGAATATGATTTAAACTTGTTTTCTGAAGATCCGCTGGTTTGTCACTTTTATAGCCTCACCACTACAAAGTCAAACACTGGAAATAAAGCAGCGCGGGTTGGGTGATACTCTTTTGTCGGACAGAAATAGAGCTGTAATTGAAGGTTTGTGACTGCTGATGTTATCCCTCAGTCTGCTCAGTGCGTTATTTAGCGTGCAGCACTGTATTTACCCTGAGGGTTGTTGCTACATGCCTGCTGTCAGACACAGTTAGCACAGTGACACACACTTTAACCCTCTGATTATTACAGAGGTTTTCTGTTAATTATGTGTTAAAGCGAGTCAACACTGGCCCTCAGGTGTAGGTAGTGTTTACCTGTGTATGTTAACAATAGCTTTATGTCATCATGTATATATACAGGACTATAGGAAGACTTCCATATGTACTTGTCTTTGATACACTGTGTACCAAAAGTGTGTTAAACATCTGAGGTTTTAATAATCCGGAAATGTATTTTATAATGCTTTTTCTATAAATTCATATGCTTTTTATCACTTATTTCTGTCCTACAACATTACAACGAAGGTGACTACATAAATGTGTTTGCCATGACATGAAAATGTGTTGGGACATGAGACTAGATTTATTTATTTATTTATTTTTGAATTAAAAAATAGCAGAGAAGGGGCCCTTCAGTTAGGTATGGCATCCCCGCTTAGTATGTGAGACAGATTATCAAATCAAATAATTAATAAATGGATGCTAACTAGCCCCAGTATTTTGTAATGGTAGGGAAGGAGTGACTCCTCAATAACAATATACGGGTCAATGACGTGACGTCCCTTTTTTTGTGTCCCAGTGCAATATTTCCTTCCATCATGAATTGAGTATTTCATCACATGTATTTCTTTATTCTATGAAACCTGTCTTATTCGAACACATCTTTAAACTATTAAAATATAACATGTTTTTTTGTGTTTTGGTTCCTCAAACCCCCAAAATGTCAGGTGGTGCAACCGTCCTGACAAGTATCCACAGTAATTAAACTCTAAAAATTGAACGTCAATTATTGTAAATGGAAATTAAAAACACAGTGGCATTATTTTATGCTTGAACCTTTTTAAATAAAACATTCTTTGCAAATAAAAAGAATTTTAAAGCTGTTGAGAAATTTAAAAAACTTTTGTCCCGTAATTTTCACCTTGTCAAATGTCAGGGTGGTGCAACCGTAACATTAGACTTTTATTTTAAAGTGAAGAGAATAAAACAGGAAACAGGAAACTGCATCAGCCAGAGGAGCCCAAATGACATTTGTGACCAAGTGGAAAAGTTTGTAGATTTCTCTGAAATACTGATAAAAAAGGTTTTTTNACAACCAATGTAATAATGTGAAATGTTATTTTAACATCAAATTATTTATCTTATTCACAAATAAAAGAAATGAAACACACAAAATGAAAATGTATGAGTCACTACAGAAACTTGAGAGATACTTGCCAATAATTTCACACAGAAAAAATAACAGGAACATATAAATATATTTTCATATATTTGGTTGCGCCACCTGACATTTTTGGGTGCTCAAATTAAAAATACTAAAAAATAATGAACCTGAAAACTTTGAAATGTTGGTCAACTACTGAAATCTGTTGGAAAACATCATTCTTCACTCAGAAATATGTCTTGATCCATTTTCAAAGAACTTTTAAAAAATAAGTTTTTAAACCCTCTTTTTGTCATTGACCTACTTGTTGTGTGAGTGTAACTTTGGCGCCATCTGCTGCTGCTGCCCCTGCGGAGTTGAGTGGTGAGCCCTGTATGTCGTCTCCAAACCGGACGAAGGTACTTTTACTGATTTTAGTCTCCGCTAAAACATTAAAATACGTTTCAGTTTCTCCCTAAAAGTGCTGTTTAACTACGTGTTAAATTCGTGTGAGGTCTTCTCTTTTTTTATACCGCACACTTTTATGACGTTGTTTGAATTTTGTGTAGTAACAACGGGCTTAACAAGTTTCGCTAGTTCATCGTCCATTTTCCTTGTGACGCCGGTTAACGGACGGTTGGTTTTTATTTATGACTTTTAGTAACGGCTGGAGCAGCAGAAAAGTTTAAAAAAGACTGAAAATCCTCCTGTTTATCAGCAGGTACGTTTGTAGTTTTGTTATTTGTCATGTCTTCTTTCCTGAATCCTCTTTCTGACTTTCCTGCCAATCAGATATGCAATAACAGAATACCTCGGCGTATTTATGCCACTATGCAAGATAAAAAAAAAAATAAATACAATGAATATATTTTCTGGGAAAAAAAACACACAGAAATTTCGAATCAATAAAGTTGCTAATCAAACTTAAAATGTTCGATTTTGAAGTTTTAAATGAATCAAGCTATTTCTTTCTTTATTTAAAAAAAATCGTAAAATTCAGGTAAAAACATTAAAAATTTCTGAGATCTTTCTTACTTTCTTGCCAATCTGTAGGCTATCAAAGAATACGTCCGCATATTAGGGCCACTATGCAAAAAAAAAAAAATTGGAATAAATATATTTTCAGGAAAAAGCATCCTTACAAATTTAAAATTGATAAAGTTTTAAAGGATTTATACAGTTGGAAATGTGTTGTAGAATTTTGAGAAAGTGGTAGATTTTTAGACGAACGTTAAAATTTCTAATTTTTGTAGATGTAATTATAATCACCAAAGACAGCAATTCATTAAAACACGGTAGTCTGTTCAGTGCTCATGACATTATATCAGGTTTAATTGGTTATATCTGTCTATTTAACAGGCATAGATGATATGATATCAGTGGGATGTTTTATCTAGTGTTTAATAAGTTCTGGACTACAATGTGGTACTTTTCTGTTTGGTTTATTCATGTCTTGTTCCTTTACAATTGTCACAAAGGTTTTCATGTTAGCACCATAGTGTAAAACATACTAGGTTTTTAAAAAATACTCTGTGGACTATGATACTAGATAACAGTTTTAAGTGCGGGGTTACTCATTAAACCTAAAGCAGACAGGTGACACAGTCAGGGAGCTTTTATTTTGAAAGTTCCAGGAGCTTCTTGGCAGATGGGCTTTTGAAATGTCCATCACAGAAACAGGAGCGAGTTTAAAGTGAAATTCTTGAGAGAAAAAAATCGGTGGTTTGGCCGAGACTTTCCTTTTTCTTTCCCCTAAAATGTTCCTCTGGAGAAGATGTGAAAACATGCTTTCTTTTTCTTCCCTTCTGACTTGATTGAATACTTTTATAAAGCAAAAAATGAAAAAAAAAAAATCTTAATAACAGAGTCATGACCCCCCTCTCCAGTTCTCCCCCTCCACCCCCTGTGGAGAGCAGATGCGAGACACAAACAGGCAGTGGTAGTTCCACAGCAGCAGCGCCAACATCAGCAGCAGACTGCAGAGCAGCAGAACGACCAGCAGGAGGCGGCGACGAGGCGTAGACGGAGAGGAGGAGACGGCACAACTGACAGGGAGAGGAAGAGGAGGAGGAGGAGGAGGAGGAGAGGAGTAGCTGTGCAGCCACCAACAGAGGCGTTTAAGACTGGATGGTGTGTGCTGAGTTGAAGACATGGTCCTGGGGCTTTTGGAGACTCTGGAGGTGTTTTTCGTTCAGGTAAACCTCAGGTAAGATCTGAAGATGCACAAAACAGAAGTATGAAGTTGAGTGATACCAGTAGGGCTGAACGATCTTGTAAAAAGATCGAATTGCGGTTTTTCTGGCAGATATTGTACACAATGTACAGAAACATTTACAAACTTGACAGAAAATCACATCAAACCATTGAAACATCAAAAGCTTTTTCTCCAGTGTAAGGATGAAAACTGAAGGTAGGAATTGTTTCCAACTTTTAGATAAAAAGGACTATTTTAAGAACAAAAGTGGAAATTTTGAGAAGTAAAGACAAAATTCTGAGAGAAAAAGTCAAAATTTTGAGATAAGAGTCCAAATTTGAAGAAATCAATTTAACATTATGTGAAAAAAAGTCTCAACTTTCAAATTTAAGGTCAAAATTTCAAGATAAAGACAAAAGTCTAAGATATAAAGTAAAAATTTCCAGATAAAACATCAACATTTTTAAATAAAGGCAATATTTGAAATAAAAACAAGAAATTTTGATGTACAAAGTCAAAAATTTAAGTCAAATGTATGAGAAACAAAGAGAACATTATCAAATAAAAGGAAAAATTTTGAGAAAAAAAAAGATTGTGAGATAAATAGATAAATTTCTGACCTTGAAATACAATTCTTTCCATTTATAAACTGGACTTTTTAAAGTGTATTTTTAGTTATAACCACTGAAAAAAGAAAAAGAGCTTTCTTTGACTCTTAACTTTTAAAAATGATGTCGTGCAAAATATCCAAAGTGTCAAAATGTTTTGTGTTAAGCGAAAACGGAAATCTAAGCAAGTCATTCTGTTTTATTTGTAGTAAAAATTGTCTTATTGTTCTTAATTTTAGCCACATTCACCAGAACAGGTCATAAAAATGTCTTATTTCAAGTTTTTAAGACAAAAATGAGGTGTAAATTGCTTGTAACTAGTCAAAAAATCTGCCAATGGGATAAGACGAATTCGCCCGGGAAGTTTCTTGAAATTAGAAAGATGTCTTAAAACAAGAATCTTTTATCTTATCCCATTGGCATATTTTTTTTTACTCGTTACAAGCAATTGATGCCTCATTTTTGTCTTTAAAAAACTTGAAATGAGACATTTTTATGACCTTGTCTAGTAAATGTGGCTCAAATCAAGAATAGTAAGACATTTTACTAAAAATAAGACATAAAGACTTGCTTAGATTTCAGTTTTTGTCTTATGTCTTAATACAAAAAGCTAAAAATAAATTTTTTCTAACCTTATTTGGAGCAATTCAGGCTTCATTTTTACATCTTAATATCTCAAAATAAGATATTTTTCTGGACACTTCAGGTGAATGTGGCTCCTGTTAAGACTTATTTGTGACATAAATATTGCAAAAACTGAAGTATAAGCAAGTCATTATGTTTTATTTTTAGAAGAATTTGTCTTATAATTCTTGAAATGAGCCACATTCAACCGGCAAATGTCTTGTTTCAAGTCATTTAAAGACAAAAGTGAGGTCTGAATTATTTGTAACAAGTCAAAAAAATCTGCTCAAAGTTTTTCTTCACACTATTGGTGGATTTTTTTTGACGGGTAACAAACATTTCAGACCTCATTTTTGTCTTTTAATGACTCGAAACAGAACATTTTTCTGGAACTGACAGTTGAATGTGACTCATATCAAGAAAAATAAATCAATTTTAATCAAAACTGAAACAAAATGACTTGCTTAGATTTCAGTTTTTGCAGTGTATATGTTATAAATGAGTCTTAACAGGAGCCACATTCACCTGAAGAGTCCAGAAAAATGAATTATTTCAAAATATCAGAGACAGAAATGAGCTTTGAATTGCTCCAGATGTGGTTTTCAGTTTTTTATATTAAGACATTGTTGTTATAAATAAGAAAGATGTCTTAAAACAAGAATCTTTTATCTTATCCCATTGGCAGATTTTTTTTTTAACTTGTTACAAGCAATTGACGCCTCATTTTTGTCTTTAAAAAACTTGAAATGAGACATTTTTATGACCTTGTCCAGTAAATGTGGCTCAAATCAAGAATAGTAAGACATTTTACTTAAAATAAGACGTAAAGACTTGCTTAGATTTCGGTTTTTGCAGTGTGTGTGTTTTTGTGTGTGTGTGTTACAGGCTCCACACACACAGGAGACTGACGCAGAAGAATACAAAACAAAAACCGTCGTCATGCCAAAAACCGTGTGTTCTCAGTTTGATCAAAATCTCCCGAACTAGCTGCATAGGTGCGCTGTGTAGCCCACACTTTTGTTTGAACTTTAATTTGATTAGAAATTGAATCATGATGGAAGGAGGAGACGACAGCGCTCAGGACATTTATCATCCTTCTATCACATATCAAGTGTCTGTGCCATGGAACGTCAGCTCTGCGCACTGTGCTCCACTTAGCATCCACTCTTTTCAATCAGAGCGTTCACACAGCTTGCACTGCGGGACGTCTGTGTTGCGAGTCACTGACAGCAGCTTACAGCAAGTCTGTTTTTTTGCCTGAGTGTGCTGCAGAAACGCGTTAATTGCTGAACATAAACAGAAAAAAAAGGCACAAAACAAACAAAGCATCGGGTCATTTCAAAATAAAACACCGTGCTCTTCCTCCCATCTTGAGCCGACACTTGAGCAAACAAACAGAAAACAGTTTGTTCATGCACCTGCATCTAAAAATGCACAAGGACAGCTTGAATTTTAAACTACTGGAAATGTTCCTGACAAATCAGCTGTTTACATGCACTGTAAACTATAATAAGTTGACTTTACTTAAAAAAAATACGGAAACTTACTGCCTTAAAAAAAGTAATTTCTGTTAACTCAGATAAAGTAGATTTGATTAACTTATTTTTTGTGAGTTTGCAGTACTCAAATGATCTTAAATGAATTCTATCAGAGTAACTTATGCAAAATCATTCCTCAGGTTGACCATGAGTGAGGAGGGCAGGGAGTGGATATAAGGGTGAATTCCAATTCCTGTCTTAACCCTCAATCTCAAAATGCGCGCTCCCGCGAAGTGTAAGTGCTGTCCCGATTCTCAGAATGTTAAGGTTGAGGGTTAAGATTGAGGGCTGTATCTCCCTCAATATTGAGATTTTCCGACACCACCCTTGGGATTAAGGGACATCCAGAATGCATTGCGTATTGTCGGTAAATAAACATGGCGTCCAAAGCGGCAGAGAAGGCGAGCTACAAATATAGTATTTTCTTTGTTAATGGAGATATAAATATTAGGAAAACCATTGTATTATCTTAGTTTAGACCCATTTTATGGATTATTTACCTCGTTGTTGCAGAACATTTATTTTTATTTTACGATCTTTTGTCAATAGCGTCCGGTGCGGACAATGTTGCTATCGTTTAAGTTAGTAAACGTTACAAAATGGTCATAAAAGAGGCACCATTACATTAACAAATAGTTCTATTGTCGGATATATTGTACGAACACGACTATTACCATATTCTACTGGCCCGATTACAGTAGAGGACATCGGCGTCTCAATACATTGCTATCAATATCGACCACAAATGGAAAGTTATTTGATACCATACGACACTGTCGACTTATACTCCGTGGTTGTGTTATTTACACAGATATTTTTTTGATAACGCTAAACGAAGGAATAACTGACAGACAGTCCACAACAATTTCATTTGCATTTAAGGGGTGTCCCATTTCTAAGTCACAAGATAGACCTTAACACTTGGTTTTGAGGGCTACTAAGATTGAGGGTTGAGCTTGAGGGTTAAGATTGAGGGTTAAGAAAGGAATTGGAATTGGGCCAAGACCCTGTTGTACATGGGTATATCACATAGGTGACACAGGCTGTCTTTGCCCTGGTTTAGACTGACTGTCTAGGCTCCATGGCTTAATCCAGCTGTCAACAGCATAGAGTGGATGACAAGGACATCAATAAATTTAATTTTCTTCTGTAAAATTATGGGTGAATATTCATTGGCCTCTAATTCAAACAGGCATTTTCATTTGCCCACTCAAGCTGCCAATCATGTACTCAGCCGGTCAATGCCACAGAGCATCGACAGTCGGTCGGTCGGTGGCTTGGTGCACAGACAGTCTGTCTACACCACTGAGCACAGGCAGCTCGTGTGTGAATCACCCATGTACAGCAGGCTCTCATGTCAGCTGTGTACCCTCCTCACTCACGGTTACAGGGTTTGGTTATCAACTTTTGATAGGTTACTGCCGTCACATGAGTTGTCAGAACTTAGTTCTTTTCAGCTTTAACAACTTCAAGTTTGTGGTCAACTTTACTTGGAAATTTTGAGGCAATCGGTTTCCTACATTTTTCAAGTAAAGTCAACACAAGAAACTTGTCTTTACTAAGTTTAAGTAAGTAGACTCAACAGAGTGAGCTAAAATAAGTTAAGGTAACTTTTTTTTTTTAAAGTAAGATTTACTTTTACATTTTACAGTGTGCTGAACCCATGTTCCTGTGATGTTAGATTTTGCCTGTATTTTTGAAATATAGTTAACACTGTCACATTGTTTTAAACCAATTCAGTTTGTTTAGGTCCATCAGTGCTTTCTGAACATATTGGACACATTTTTAAAATTACCGTGATAATTTTGGTCACAATAACTGTGAGGTAAAATTTTCATACTGTTACAAGTGTAGTGCAAGTGTAAGGGATTCCTTCTGGAGTGAGCGTTTTTATGATTTTCCTGCACCCATAGTCCTCTAAATTCAACCCTCTCCTTCCTAAATCTGCTTGAGTAATACTTTGAGGTATTCCAGTTGTACTCACCACTTGGTGTTTGTTGTCGTCTGTCTTGTTTCTCCGACTCTTGCCCCTCCTCTTGCACCACAGCAGCTTCTATTGTTAAAATCAGAAGATCCAGAAGCTCCGAGGTGAAAATGCGCTCATTGCTTCACATTAATGAGATACAGGTGTCCACTCGCTGCTCGAGGTGCACTGCTTAGCCTGTCATGTGTGCGTGCGTGAAGAGGACTCGGAGGAGGATTGCGCGAAGGCGTTCTGTCCTCTATTAAAGGATTTTTCAAACTAAGTCAACATCTAAAGTTCACCTGCCGAGCACAGGCTGCAGCCGCAGAGTTCACGTGCAGCGTTGTGTAATGACACATACAGACAGGAAGGACAAGTTTAACTGTTCAGCTGCTGAAAAAGAAAACAAGCTGTCAAAAATGCTAACAAACAGCATTATATACTCAACTTTCAAGACACTTTTGTTCAAGTATACTCCTTCAAATTCTTTTAAGAAATCAAAAACTGCACCTTAAAGCATTTTTATAGGTTTGCTTTGCTTCAGAAAGCCCAAAAGCGTACCTCAGTTTTTAATTTCCTTCTTAAAGCTGCACCTGAATAGGACAAAAAGGCAGTGTACTTTTTTGTTACACCTCAAATTGCAGACAAGCTTCTAGTTAAAAGTGCTTCACTCATGCATAGTTTAGATCATCAGTGAGAAGTAAAATGAATCATTCAAAGAGCAGGTGTAGAAACTCACGTACACTATCTATGAACCACACAGCTGCTCTCAAACGCAGATCGATATTTGTTCGATAGTAAACTCTACTGGATACTGTTGGACCCTCACCTGAGGGTACATACACAGTTACATCACACCCCCTCACTTCTAAAATGTTTAACTGAAGCAGTTCAGACGGAGTTTAAATGGTCAAAAGACTTGTGTTATCTACCGTTCTTTCATAGCCACCCCTTTTAAAACATTTATACACCGTTGTCAGTATTAAATCTCAATATCATTAAATCAGAATTACCTGAAATTACAAATGGTGTTCCACAAGGTTCTGTCCTTGGTCCTGTTCTGTTACAGGCTGAGATTTTTGCCATAAGAAACTGAACTGTATTAAATTTTAAAAGCATGACCTGAAAATGAATTTATTGCTTTGAAGCTGAAATTATTTCTCTGAAACCACCAACATGAAAATTCAACTTTATCCATTCTTTTAGGGGCTGTTTACAGGACAACGGCTGAAGAATGAAACACAAAGTTATAGCTGACCCAAAAAAACCTTCTGAAAACGGCCCCCCTGTGTAGATTTTTTTCCTGAAGCATCATTTCACTGTTGCCTTGTAAACAGCAAAAAATTTGTCACGAAAGTTTTGGGTACAAAAAGTTCATCCATAATTTTAAGCAACTCATCATGTAAATTATTTTCATCTAATTGATATTTTTGCAAGCAATTCAGGCATCATATTCTCTTTTATTATCTCAAAAGAAGATATTTTTTTGTTGATCTGTCGGGTAAATGCCGCTCATAACACAAACTTGCTTTTCTCCCACAAACACCCAGATGAATTAGAACAAATCATGAATGACGAACTTGTGGAAATAGACAAATGGTTCAAGTGCAATAAACTTTCTTTAAACATCAATAAAACAAACTACATTATCTTTCATTCACATAAAAAGGCTGCCGTTGAGCTAATCTCCCCAAATATACATGGGCAGATTATTCAAAGAGTCAGCACAACAACATTTCTGGGGGTTCTCATTGACGAAAACCTTAATTTCAGACACCACATCCAAGAACTCATAAAGAAGTTATCAAAAAAATGCTTCTCTGTTTTTTAAGATAAGACATTTTCTTCCACTCTCAGCACTTCTCACCTTGTACAAAACTTAGTTTGAACCTCATTTGAATTACTGTAATATCATATGGTGCAACACATTTCACACTCACCTAAAAAAGCTTGAGAATCTCCAAAAGAAGGTCATACGTGCAATAACATGGTCTGAGTTCAATTCCCCCTCCAGAATACTTTTCAAACGCCACAATCTTCTGCGTCTAACAGAACACAACTATCTACAAAATGCTTGTATAATGCATCAAACTGTGAACAAAATGAACAATAAACTGTGTGAGCTCATTCCAATCTCTTTACCCACACACACCCATGCTACCAGGAACAAACATCTTATCACTGGAAAGAAGCGTAGACTAAAACGCTCCAGCCTTAGTATTGTCTGCAGAGGGCCTCAGATCTGGAATGAGCTTGATAATGAGTTAAAAACGTCACATTGCATCTCTGTCTTCAAGAAAAAAACTAAAACAGTTACTATTGTCTAAGTATCACTGATTTACTGGTTATAACACTGCACCCACTAACAATATCAGGGTCGTCTGCTACTTCTTCCTTTCTTTTTTCCGTCTGTATTTGTGTTGTTATTTTACTTGTGTGCTCCTGCTTTATTTGTGGGAAAACGGGCGCCTGTTACAAGCTTTAAATAGCTTCTTTGGGGTCACCCTTTCCACACATCCACTGTGAAATCTATTGTATATGTATATGTATATGTATGCATGTGTGTATCAGTGTTAGCCAAGGTTGATGTGTGTGAATAAACTAAACTAAACTAAACATAGAAAGTCTTATAAAACAATTTTGTCTGTAAATAAGACAAACACTTGCTGAGATTTCAGCAATGCAGTTTTGCCACTGAGAAAAACCTGCAGATGAAAAACTTTTACATCCAAGAGATGGATTACATAAAGACCATGTGCCACTTGTGCACATGGCACATGGAGATCCCCTTGAATAATATTACCAGCTGTTTACATTGTATGGAGCAGTACAGCCCATCATGTTCACTGTCGTGAGTTTGTTAGTTGTTCCAAAGTTCAGGACTGAGACCTCTGGTAAGGTAGTTTTTTTTAAGCTGGAACAGTCTGGAAGCTGTTCTACAAGTTTAACAAGTTTAACAAGTTTGGATTGGGGGGAATATTTGTGTTTTTCCAGCTTGTTTTTTTGGCCTATGGGCTCCATTGGGTTGTTCAGTGGCTAAAGACTAAAATGTTGGAGTAGAGGGAGGGTCACATGCAGAAAAAGACCAAAAGTTTGTGGTATCCTGAAGTAGCTTTACATGATATGTAGTGCAAGTGATATTTTCATTAATAGGGGACATTTTACCAGATTTTGTTGGAGGAACGGGCCTCAAACACCAAGGTCTGCCCGTGGCTTTACTCTAAATGAAGGTACTACGTTGACAACCTTTCATAAGCTTTGAAAGAAACATAAAACAAATTATTACAAGAAACAATATTTTAATCAATTAAAAAACGTCAAACATCAAAAGTACATATCTTGCTTTAACTTGGTCAACTCAGTTTACACAGTTCAACTTTGCCAGCCAGCATCAAGTGTCATTCAAAGGGAATCTCAGTTTACATGGCATGAATGAAATTGTGATCTCCCTCAAAATCCTGACCACAGAGACTGTGAAAATACATTTACAAATCACCAATTTCAGTGCATTTCAAATAGTAGCTTTCGAACAAAAAAAACATAAATGAGACTTTCTGGATCCCAAATAAAGTCTTCACAGGATCCTTAACTTAGTGCATCCAGCAACATGTCCACTGACACCTCCACATCTCTGAAAATGAACTTCAAATGACCACACTCATGGTCATTATTCACCCAGCCTGCAAGGAAAATTTCAATTTTTATTTGGTCTTGACCCTTGAGAGTAAGGAGAACTCCATCTGGTAAAAGCTGATGTTCAATTGCTGGTAGTAATTCTGAGCTGAGGTACACCACGTCTATGGCGTTGTCTTTTGCACAGTTATTGATGGTGACTGTGCCATAGTTGAACGCCAACATGTAAATGTCTTTCCCATCACCCCCAACCAGGTAATCACCACCTATGGACACNTTTTCGTAGCGGAGGTGGTTCATTGTGAATCATCTCCCAGGCCATAGCTTGGATTTCATGACTGGCGCTGCGAACTTGTTCAGGATTGTTAAATTCTTCATAAACTCTGCTGTCAATAAAATCTTGAGGCGTGTTTGGCTGATCATGTCTGAACTTTTGGAATCTTTTTGGTAAAGGTTTCCTTTTCCAACCTTCTGGTCTAGATTCCCCACCCCCAAGGAAGTTTCTCTCATCGGTAAACACAGCCTCTCCTTTACTGCCAGACTCCTCTCGAATGATCACCTCTCCTTTCTTATCCAAGGTTGCCACAACTTTCTTGCTGTCATCTTTATGTCGCCATCTTATCCCATCTGCGGTGATCTCTTGGGTGATTTTCTCTCCTGTGTGTTTGACCTGGAGCACAGTGTCTCTGAGGTGAAGCTCTGTTTTGATGCCAGCGTTTTCATGGAGCTCCTTGAGAAGTGTTTCAGCAAACTTTTTATCCGATCCAACATCACAGCCCACGATGTTGATGGTTTTGATCTCATCACCAACCCTGTAGGTTTGTTCGATGACCTTTTCTAAGTCCGATGCTGTGAGCTCGCCCATTCTCGATTCTCCTGTGGTATCTGCCTTGCCGTGGCCTACCAGCGTCAGTCTGCTGTTTTCTGACAGAGGAGCTGGATCTCCAAATATCAGCTTTGGTTTTCGGTTGTCGTCGAGGATGTAGACGGAGCTAACCGAGGGATGCTTGTCATAGAGGGCAGCGGCTGCAGCTCTGACTCTTGGCTCATCTTGCAGCATGATTATCTGTTGGTGGTCGTACTGCGTCTTGTGATCCACTTGTCGCTGAGGAATTTTGCGGCTATACATTGTGTCGGGTTCCTTGATGACCTTGTAGACCTTTTCACTCCCCTTGTTTGTTTCCAAGACTGCCCGATGACCACGCATCGTTAAAACCCGGATGAAGTTATAGTGGAAGTCTGTGGTCGTGTTTCCATCGAGGGAGAACACGGGCACACGACTAAGTGATGGTTTCATCATCAGCTCTGCGAGAGAGGAACCAGACAGGCCAGAAACACTTTGACCATCATCCGAAACGCTTCCGAATACTTTCACAACAGTGAATCCATCTGCTTCTGGCAGACACGACGCATTGTTCAGGCAATCTTTGCTTACTATTACAGAGTAGTAAGGATCCTTGCTGTATTCTTCTTGTACTCTATCATTTGTTGCCCCTTCCTCATCAGTCATGACCAGAAACTTCTGACTGTAGCTCTGCGAGATCTCTGAAGCACCAAAGAGCCAGTCCTGTGTCTTAAGCCCTTCAATGGCTGCCAAGAAGTCTGCCAAATTCTGCAAGGAAAAAAAAAGGAAAACCATAAAAACGCCTCGAATAACTTATGTGACACATCTTGTGACGAGGCTACAGAGTTTGATTTGATGTAGTTTAAAAAAAATGAGTGTATACGAAAACATAAGAACGTGATTTTGTTTCGCAGACTCACTTAATTTACCTGCTTCAAGTACAAGAGCCTAAAGTTGTGCATTTGCCAAACTCCAGATAACAGATAGACAGACTCAAGTGATGGACAAAGGATTTGCCAACTGACCAGCAAGGCCCAATTCCAATTCCTTTCTTAACCCTCAATCTTAACCCTCAAGCTCAACCCTCAATCTTAGTAGCCCTCTAAACCAAGTGTTAAGGGCTATCTTGTGACTTAGAAATGGGACACCCCTTAAATGCAAATGAAATTGTTGTGGACTGTCTGTCAGTTATTCCTTCGATTAGCGTTATCAAAAAAATATCTGTATAAATGACACAACCACGGACATATTCAGCTATCACAGCATACCATAGTTTATTGAAAGGTAAACACCAGCTATAACTATCGTTACATAACTCTGCGGCTACAGGAGATGACATTAGCCCGGTCATCTTATACCATTATCGGCACAAGCATGTTATATAGGCTGTTATCTTGATAAAAAAATTACATTACCACGGAGAAAAATGACCATTTTGTAACGTTAACTAACTTAAACGATAGCAACATGGCTTGTCCTCACCGGACGCTATTGACAAAAGATTGTAAAACAAAAATAAATGTTTTGCAACAACGAGGTAAATAATCCATAAAATGGGTCTAAACTAAGATAATACAATGGTTTTCCTAATATTTATATCTCCATTAACAAAGAAAATACTTATATTTGTAGCTCGCCTTCTCTGCCGCTTTGGACGCCATGTTTATTTACTGAAAATAAGCAATGCATTCTGGGTAGCCCTTGCTCCCAAGGGTGGTGTCGGAGAATCTCAGTATTGAGGGAGATACAGCCTCAGTCTTACCCCTCAACCTCAACTTTCTGAGAATCGGGACAGCACTTACACTTTGCGGGAGTGCGCATTTTGAGATTGAGGGTTAGGATTGAGGGTTAAGACAGGAATTGGAATTCACCCAAAATCTCAGCACTCACTTCCTTAAAACTTATTATAGAGTTAAGGGAATCTGCACACTTGCGTTCAGTCAGTTTCCAGATAAATAGGATGACCATATGTGCCTATTTGGACCTATATGGACCTAGTTTGCCTGGACATCGCCTTCTTTATGGTCATTAAATTCTGTCATAGGGATTTTATAAAATTCCCTACAATGTCAGGGTTTTTCTCAGCTTGTTCTACAGACTATTAATATTTATGATGAAACACTGCACTGGGCCACTGGCATTGTATTTGAGGTATAAGTACCTGTCAAGACATTGAGCATGAACGCTGCATGCATCATGATGGGAAAGACTCCCACCGCGTTTTATCTCTCATCAAAACAGAAAACATGCTCTGACTGCCCGTACTGCGCTCATGGACAGAAAATTCTGGAGCGTCGATGTACTTTACAGACAAACTGCAATCAAAACGTACTTTTTTTGACGTGGCTCTGCCTGGCGGAAAGCATTGTGTACTGGTACCTGTTTGGCCCGGATGACACACGATGGAAAACTCTCCTCACACTTAATGAAAGCTTCATGCGAACTCATCAGATTTTCACCAAGGTCCATCCTGAAAGATCGAAACACTCATCTTAGTTGTTTGTCATGAAGTCTGCTTCCAATGTGAATGCAGCAAGTAATACTCTGAGACCAGGAATAAGTGTGTAGAGTTAGGCGAAGTTTTTTACCATACCAACTTTATTTGTAAAGCACTTTAAAACAACCACAGCAGAACATAAAGTGCTGTACAGAGAACTCAAGTAAAAACCAGACACAGAAAAGAGGACAAATCAAAACCAATGTTAAACACTTCACTAAAAAACAAAGATTTGTATTTATTGAGATGACTGGGGATCTGAGTTGTCAATGTCAAGGAGCTACGAGAGGCAGGGCCTGCAAACTGAGCGTTTTTGATTGTTGACTCAGAAAGATAGAAAAGATACCTTACGAATGGTTCCTGAGTGAAAGTATCTCCAAAAGTTTTATCAAGAAATACACTACAGGCCAAAAGTTTGAACACACCTTCTCATTCATTGCATTTTCTTTATTTTCATGACTATTTATCAGACTGACTGACTTGATTTCTTAAAGTAATGATGGGCACTCGTTTTTCTTCAGGTAGCTGATTGGTTCTTGCCATAGTATGAATTTTAACAGTTGTCCAACAGGGCTGTTGGCTGTGTATTAACCTGACTTCTGCATAACACAACTGATGGTCCCAACCATAGACTGTATAATGAGTGGACGTAACAACGTTCGGCTCAAACTGAAGCCTCCAGCAGATGCCCCGCCCCCTGGTGTCTGGCTGCAGTATAGGTCATATGCCCCGCCCCCTGGTGTCTGGCTGCAGTATAGGTCATAAGCCCCGCCCCCTGGTGTCTGGCTGCAGTATAGGTCATAAGCCCCGCCCCCTGGTGTCTGGCTGCAGTATAGGTCATAAGCCCCGCCTCCCCATGAATTCAGGGTATGAGCCGGGAAAACTTAAAAAAATTACGATACCTGGTAGAAACGTTTCTCTCATCTTTACACTAAGGTGGTATGATGATGTCATCTAGCTGCATGGTGTTCAGGTGTTTTTTTTTCTGAGAAGTTAGTTTCTCATTAGTTATTAGACGTTCAAAACCGTGTTGTAAGTTTCGTTTTACGATAGTTGACAGCTGCTGTTCATGAGTAGTTTTTACCGGGGATATAAGAAACTTCAGGAAAGAGCCAAAAGGAGACTAAACCTTCTGAAGAAGAAGAAATAAATATTTTTATTTCTCTTTTTTACTTGGCTCCACTGGAAATTCTCTACTGCGCAGACTCTGGCTGCACAATGGCGGCTATTGAAACGGGGTTTTTTGGCTTCAAAATCGTAGAACGGTGACATGCGGAAGCACGCTGTCCATTCTATATACAGTCAATGGTCCCAACCTCATTGATAAAGGCAGAAATTCCACTAATTAACCCTGAGAAGTCGCAGCTGTGAAGAGAAAACCATTTCAGGTGACGACCTCTTGAAAAATGCCAAAATGTTATTTCACCTTTTTTTGTTAAGTACATAACTCCACATGTGTTTATTCATAGTTTCGATGCTTCAGTGAGAATCTACAATGTAAATAGTCATGAAAATAAAGAAAACACATTGAATGAGAAAGTGTGTTCAAACTTTTGGCCTGTTCAGTATTTTAAGACTTTCTCACCTGTCACTGGATCTCTTCACTCTGGTCTGATTGACGGATGTGTCCCTACAACAGAAATACACCTTGTGACTTTTATGATGCATGTTATAGTTCCCTTCACTTTAAATCAAAACGTTAAAATAACCTTCATCAAATGTGTATTTTTGTCACTTTGGATGAATAAAGCTGAACGTAGATGAAGTGAAAGATACCTTTGTGTTCGAGCATGAGGGATAATTTCACGAAACATTTGTTCTGACAGTCCTTGTAAGCGATGCAGCGCAGTGATGTCAGGGCCGAGCTCCTCCCACTCATCCTCCCTCACCTCTGTCAGACAAATTTAGGAACTCATGAGTCACATGATGTGTTTTCTCCACAAATTTATACCGACATCTTTGCTGAAAGAGGTGGCAAGAAATGAGAGTTCAGGTAGTTGTGTCAAAAAAGGAACAAAGTTGTTCAGAGTTTCTTCATTACTTATTATTTTCTGCCTGTAGAGGGAGCACTTGGTCTGTTCTATTCCTCATCTTAACTCCACAGACCTGAAAACAGGACTGAGTATCTGACCTGTTTTCAGGATAAAAGAATGTAATGATTAACTTGACTCAAACACTGTGGATAGTCCGACAGAGCTCTTTCCTTCCCAAATGTGAGTCTGTGTTAGGGCCGGGCAATTAATCACATATAGGATCAGATCGCAATCTGATCTGCAATATTTCTTTACACTCTGTCAGAATACCAGATCAACTTTTTTTGTTGTAGATGATTTATGCTCGACACCAGTGTTACTCAACCCTGATCAACCAAATAGAGAAACTATTAAAAACTACCTTTGCAAGAGAAACAGCCTAAGTGGTGAAAAGCAAGCAAGAAGAAGCAGTAAAAATCAATTTCAAGGTGTCAAAAATGGTCACAAAGCAGCAAAGTTGGCAAGGAAATTGGGAATAAATAAACTGGGGCAGAAAACAGCCCAAAAGTGGTGAAAAAGTGAGTGAAAAGTGACTAAAATGAGACAAAAAAGCTACAAAAACAGTAAAAGTGGCAAAGAAAGCCATGAAAGTGTGAGAAAACCTTAAAAAGTGTCGTCAAATGGCAAATAAAAGTCAAGAAGTGGTGTGGAAAAAAGCAAAAAAGTGACTAAAATGGGCAAAAAGTGGCATCAAATCCCAAGAAAACTCAGAAAATAGTCAGAGGGGAGTGACAATGGGGAAAAAAGTAACAAAAAACAGTGAAAGTGGCAAATATAGCCACAACAGAGAAAGAAAACTTAAAAAAAAAATGTCAGAAAGAGGCAAATAAGAGTCCAAAAGTGGTGTGGAAAAAAGCGAAAAAGTGACTAAAATGGGCAAAAAGTAGCAGAAAATCCCAAGAAAACTCAGAAAATAGTCAGAGGGTAGGAACAATGGGGAAAAAAGTAACAAAATAGTGAAAAGTAGCAAAAAATTGTCAGAAAGTTGCATATAAGAATCCAACAGTGGTGTGGAAAAAAACCGACAAGTGACTGAAAAAGGCAAGAAGTGGCAATAAAATCCTGAAAAAACTTTGAAAATAGTCAAAAGGTAGCAACAATGAGGAAAAAAAATTCATTAAAACAGTGAAAAGTAGCAAAAATTGCCATGATAGTGAGAGAAAACTAAACTAGTGGCAAATAAGAGACAAAAAGTGGTGAAAAAAAGAGTGAAAAGTGACTAAAATTGGCAAAAAAAAAAAGCTCCAAAAAGTGACAATAAAATTCTGAGAAAACTTTGAAAATAGTCAGAGGGGAGTAACAATGGGGAATAAAGTGACAAAAAACAGTGAAAAGTGACAAAAATTGCCATGAAAGTGGGAGCAAACTTTTGAAACTTTCAGAAAGTGGTGAACAAGTGTCCAACTGTGGTGTGGAAAAAAGGGAAAAGTGACTAAAATGGGCAAAAAGTAGCATCAAATCCCAAGAAACCTCAGAAAATAATCAAAAGGTATTGACAATGGGGAAAAAAGTAACAAAAACAGTGAAAAGTAGCAAAAATAGCTGCAAAATTGGGAGAAAATTGTATATAATTGTCAGAAAGATGTGAATAAGAGTCCAACAGTAGTGTGGAAAAAAGCGAAAAGTGACTAAAATGGGAAAGAAGTAGCAATTAAATTCTGAAAAAAAAAATCGAAAACAGTCAGAGGGTAGTAACAATGGGGAATTAAGTGACAAAAAACAGTCAAAAGTGGCAAAAATTGCCATAAAAGTGGGGGAAAACGTTTGAAACTGTCAGAAAGAGGCAAATAAGAGTCCAATAGTGGTGTGGAAAAAAGCAAAAAAATGACTAAAATGGGCAAAAAGTAGCATAAAATCCCAAGAAAACTCAGAAAATAGTCAGAGGGTAGCGATAATTGGAAATAAAGTGACAAAAAACAGTGAAAGTGGCAAATATAGACACAACAGAGAAAGAAAACTTTAAAAAAAATGTCAGAAAGAGGCAAATAAGAGTCCAAAAGTGGTGTGGAAAAAAGCAAAAAAGTGACTAAAATGGGCAAAAAGTGGCAGAAAATCCCAAGAAAACTCAGAAAATAGTCAGAGGGTAGGAACAATGGGGAAAAAAGTAACAAAATAGTGAAAAGAAGCAAAAAATTGTCAGAAAGTTGCATATAAGAATCCAACAGTGGTGTGGAAAAAAACCAACAAGTGACTGAAAAAGGCAAGAAGTGGCAAAAAAAATCCTGAAAAAACTTTGAAAATAGTCAAAAGGTAGCAACAATGAGGAAAAAAATTCATTAAAACAGTGAAAAGTAGCAAAAATAGCCATGATAGTGAGAGAAAACTAAACTGTCAGCAAGTGGCAAATAAGAGACAAAAAGTGGTGAAAAAAAGAGTGAAAAGTGACTAAAATTGACAAAAAAAAGCTCCAAAAAGTGACAATAAAATTCTGAGAAAACTTTGAAAATAGTCAGAAGGTAGCAACAATTGGAAATAAAGTCACAAAAACAGTTTAAGGTGGCAAATATAGCCACAAAAGAGAAAGAAGACTTTAAGAAAAATGTTAGATAGAGGCAAATAAGAGTCCAAAAGTGGTGTGGAAAAAAGCGAAAAAGTGACTTAAATGGGCAAAAAGTGGCAGAAAATCCCAAGAAAACTCAGAAAATAGTCAGAGGGTAGAGACAATGGGGAAAAAAAGCTACAAAAATCGTGAAAAGTAGCAAAAAAATTTAAAAAATTGTCAGAAAGTTGCAAGTAAGAATCCAACAGTGGTGTTGAAAAAATCGACAAGTGACTGAAAAAGGCAAGAAGTGGCAATAAAATCCTGAAAAAACTTTGAAAATAGTCAAAAGGTAGCAACAATGAGGAAAAAAATTCATTAAAACAGTGAAAAGTAGCAAAAATAGCCATGATAGTGAGAGAAAACTAAACTGTCTGCAAGTGGCAAATAAGAGACAAAAAGTGGTGAAAAAAAGAGTGAAAAGTGACTAAAATTGGCAAAAAAAAAGCTCCAAAAAGTGACAATAAAATTCTGAGAAAACTTTGAAAACAGTCTGAAGGTAGCGACAATTGGAAATAAAGTCACAAAAACAGTTAAAGTTGGCAAATATAGCCACAAAAGAGACAGAAAACTTTAAGATGTCAGAAAGAGGCAAATAAGAGTCCAATAGTGGTGTGGAAAAAAGCGAAAAAGTGACTAAAATGGGCAAAAAGTGGCAGAAAATCCCAAGAAAACTCAGAAAATAGTCAGAGGGTAGGAACAAACGGGGAAAAAAGCTACAAAAATCGTAAAAAGTAGCAAAAAAAATTTTAAAAATTGTCAGAAAGTTGCAAATAAGAATCCAACAGTGGGGTTGAAAAAATCGACTAGTGACTCAAATGGGCAAAAAGAATTCACAAGTACCAAAATGAAATGGGTTGTTGCTTTGCCATTATTACTGTCAATACTCACTTCCCTTCAATGTTTGTTTTGAAACACATAGGATCGGGGAACATCACAGTTTCAACATTGGGAAAAATAATATTAGATTATTTTTGCAAATCGTTCCGCCCCAGCGTTTATCATCTTATTTTAGAGGAATAGAGTGAAATAAATGATGGAAGCAGTCTTACCAAATTGTCCAGTGAGGTTGAGGAGGCTGAGAAAGATCAGGAGCCTCAGCGCTCTCCAGCTCCCAGTTAAACCTGCCATCTCACTGCAAAACATTTGGAACACACCTAATCATTTTATAGTAAAGTATCGTTAATGTTTGACAAGAGTCTCAAGGTCTAAAAGCAAGAACCTGAGAGTGGGAGGGGTTCAGGGAGAGAAACGTGAGCTTGGTTTTAAAGGGAGTTGAAGTTGGGGGAAACTAGGGAATAGAAATGTTGTCTGGAAGTGGAAGAAATACTTTGAGGAATTCCTGAATCTGGTCTGAACGTCCTCCTCCAAGAAAACAGGGTCTGAAGATGCAGGGAAAGCTATTGTTTGATAAGGGACAACAGCCGAACTCTGTGAACTCAGTTTATAGTTTAGTATCCAGAAGATGAGCAGATTATTCAGCGTTATTCACTTTAACCCTGTGGTGCATAGTGGTCACTACAGTGGACACCTATTTAAAAGTTATTTACTCCTAAATTCAATTGTTCATGTGGTGGAAATTCATATTAACCTGTGTCAGGATATTTTTATTCTTCTTAGGGCCTGAAAAAAATGTTTTCAATTCTTTTTTTACAAATATCTATATTTTTAAAAAAGTTGTAGAAAAATATTTGAGGGTAAAACAGCGTAATAACTATAAATTATTCAGTGTTAAAATGGATGAAAGAGAGTTAAAATGTTTCGCAAAACTTTCCTTCATCCTTCATGTTATTTTAACATCAAATTATTTATCTTATTCACAAATAAAAGAAATGAAACACACAAAATGAAAATGTATGAGTCACTACAGACACTTGAGAGATACTTGCCAATAATTTCACACAGAAAAAATAACAGGAACATATAAATATATTTTCATATATTTGGTTGCGCCACCTGACATTTTTGGGTGCTCAAATTAAAAATACTAAAAGATAATGAAGCTAAAAACTTTGAAATGTTGGTCAACAACTGAAATCTGTAAGAAAACATAATTCTTCTCTCAGAAATATGTTTTTATCCATTTTCAAAGAACTTTTTAAAAACACGTTTTTTGACCCTCTTTTTGTCATTGACCCACATACATACATATATACCCCTATACAGATACATACCCACACATACATAACCTACTACATGATAAAATGTTATTTTTATCCATTGTCACCTATTGTCGACACTACATAATACCAAAAAAAACCTTCAATTCCTGAAATACTTTTCTATAACTTTTTTCAATATATATATATATATGTTTGGAAAAAAATTGAAAACAATTGAACGATTGAATTTAGGAGTAAACACCTTTTAAATAGGTGTCCACTAGTGACCACGATGCACCACAGGGTTAAAAGAGTAAATAAAGCAGCGAGAACAGAGAAGTTTGCTTTTACTGGAAGAAAACGATTTCCCGGATTTGTTTTGTAACAGTGTTGGACAGCAAAGCTCGACTGTCAACAAAAAAAAGGAGGTCAGATCAGGAGAAAGTCAAACAGGAGAGAGAAAGAGTGCGAGCTAAAACAGTCACTAATGTGTTTGTGCTAATGTTGATTCCTGTCCACATGCAGCAGTTATTCTGCAGTGATCTGTTCAAACCTGAGAGTCTGTCAATAAAATGAAGAGCCAGGTTACGTTTGCTCTGCTTGGTGAGGTTGGAGTTGGTAGATGAGCACTGGTAGGACACAACCAGGATTCACTAACATTACTGACATGTGTCAGAGCACCGAGCTGTGAGTGTAGGAGCTCAAACATAATTTTGAGTCGTGTTACATTATTACATCAATGTTGTTCCTTTACTGCTCACTTTTTTACGTATGGTGGCAGCAGTTTGAACAAAGAAAGCACAGGAGCCCAAATTTTGTGTTGACCGTCATCGTCACCATTTAAAGTTATTTCGGCCTTTTATAGACATTCATTAAACACCATTTTTTCCTGTTTGTTTAACCCTCTGATGCATGAATGATGAAAGTCAGTGTCAAGATTTTTCCTTTGAGTGTTTTTATATGTCTTAAGGCATTAAAAAAGTTTTCCTTTTTATTTCAAATATTTGTAACTGAGCATTCAACTTAAAACAGTGTGAACTTAAAGTAAATATGACTTTTTTTTTCTGTTTTGGTGATTTCATGAATAATCTTTTTTTAATGCTTTGTGAAACATTTTAACTCTCTTTCATCCATTTTAACACTGAATAATTTATAGTTGTTACACTGTTTTACCCTCAAATGTTTGTCTATAACTTTTTTTGAAAATATACAGCTCTGGAAAAAATTAAGAGACCACTGCAAATTTTTCAGAAATCATGAGAGATGTTATAGCAAATCAGGATTATTCTACTAAATACTGATTTGTGAATACTTCCTGAGTTAAAACATAAGTAATGTGTTGTTTAAAATTGAACATGGTTGTTTTTTTGTATTATTTGAAGTCTGAAAACAGTGGGCTTTTTTAAATATTTCAATCATTTTTCATTTTCTGATGATAAATGCTTTGAATGACAATATTTGGGATTTGGGAGCAATGTTGTCAGTAGGATTCAAGGATTCAAGGAGTTTTATTTGTCATTCGACACATGTAAAACATAGGTGGAACGTAATTAGGTTACCCTGGTCCTGGAGCAAGCCCAATCGTAGAAATGAGAATAATAAATATATACAATAAAAAAAGAGAATACAAGAAGAACACAATCAACTAGCCTTTGTTATAAATAGATAGATTAAAATTATGAACTGTGCAAATATTGCAGTGTGCATTTGGTTTATATAATAAATCAAAAATGTTCATTTACTCAAACAAATACCTATAAAAAGCAAAATCAAAGAAACTGAAAAATTTGCAGTGGTCTCTTAATTTTTCCAGAAATGTACATATTTGGAAAAAAAATTGAAAGAAGAATAAAAATTTCCTGACACAGGCTAATATGAATTTCTACCACACGAACCATTGAATTTAGGAGTAAATGCGTTTTAAATTGGTGACACTGTAGTGACCACTATGCACCACAGGGTTAAGAGACTTTTTGTCAAAATGGATACATGCTCCTCTGCGAAAACCAGACAGGACCCACAGTTACTGAGAAATATAATCTAAAAATAATCAATTCTATGACTTATAATCTAATTTTAAATTCTGTCCTCACTGAACCTTGCAATAAAAGTACAAATACATATTTTATTCTCTCACAAAGCCGTTACATTTTGGTGAGAAGACCACAACTTTCCACATTCATTTGAGAATTATTTTCTACTTTTTAGGGATTAACTGCAAAGTTTAACGTCTTTTTGTTTCTTTATTTGGTTCACAAACAGTGGTGGTGTAATTTTGCTCTCAGCTGCTGTTAAGTTTTGATTTTAAAGTCATTAAGTTTATGAATGGTACTTACTGCACAGGGCGGTTTGGTCGCTTGTTGTTCTTCAGCCGTGGTAAATGAAGATAAATGTGCAGTGAAGCCTAATGGACCTTTAGACTGAAGGTTAATTTTTTGTTTATCTCTTGTACACAAAGCTGCAGCCAAAGGGTTGTAAACGGAAAAATACCAAAGAGAAAGGTTTTGCTTTCATTTGATTCTTCAACTTCTGATGTTTCAAAATGTGCAAAAAGTCAGAGAAGAGACTATTGTGAACGAATTTCACCGTCCTGCCACTAAAGTTCACTGTGAACTAGGGCTGAACGATTTTAGAAAAGATCTAATTGCGATTTTTCTGGCAGATACAGCTATTTCAATTCGATTCACGTTTTTTTTTAAGTCAAACTTTAGTGAAGTTTTCACGATGAATAGTAACATTTACAAACTTGACAGAAAATTACATCAAACCATTGAAACATCTAAAGCTTTTACTCTAATGTGAGGATGAAAATGAAAACTGAAGGTAAGAATTGTTTCAAACTTTTAAATAAAAGGTCAATATTGTTATATAAGAAGTAAAAATTTTGAGAAATAAAGACAAAATTCAGAGACAAAAAGTCAAGATTTCGATATGAAGCTTCTTAAGTGTAAGAAATCGGTTTAACATTATGTGTAAAAAATACAAACTTTCTCATTTAAGGTCAAAATTTTAAGATGATAAAAGTCTATTTTGAAATAAAAGCAATTTTTTAAATCAAAAGTTGAAATTTTGATATCGAAAGTTGAATTTTAAAGATGTAGGTCGAAATTATGAGAAATACATACAGAGGCAAAAAAACCCAAAAATTAAAAAAGTTTTTTCGATAAGTTGTCGGATTTGGACTCTTCTCAAAACCCATTCCTGCTTTTTCTAAACCGAACTTTTTCATTAGTAGTTTTAGTTATAAAAACTGAAGAACAGAACGAGCTATCTCTGACTTTTAACTTTTAAAAAATGATGTAATGCAAAATATCCTCAATTGTGTCAAGTTAAATAAAATAAAATCAACAACAATCCCAAGGAAAAAAGGATTTTTCCCAAAAGCAAAAAACGATAAATCATTCAGCCCTAGTGTGTACCTACGGAAGAGGATTAGGGCCACTGAGAAAAAAAAAATTCCAAAAAAAAAAAAAAGTCAGAACTCTGAGAAAAAAAGTCAGAATTCTGAGATTAAACTCAGAATTCTGAGTTTTTTCTCAGAATTCTGACTTTTTTTTTTGGAATTTTTTTTTTTTCTCAGTGGCCCTAATCCTCTTCCGTAGAATTCTGACTTTTTTCTCAGAATTCTGAGATTAAAGTCAGAATTCTGACTTTTTTCTCAGAATTCTGACTTTTTTCTCAGAATTCTGACTTTTTTTTTTTTTGAATTTTTTTTTTCTCAGTGGCCCTAATCCTCTTCCGTATGTACCACATTATTATGCAAGTTTCAGTTTTGTTTGTATCTCAAAAAATATCTTAACAGTCATCTAACCCTCTCATAGCAGAGCAGGTTTATTCACAACGTTCACAGTGTCGCCGTATTCTACACACTGTACCTTTAAATATCTCCAATGATTTACACAAAGCCGGCTCTTCTTAGATAATTCAGTTTTTAATAGGTTATTTAGCACAAACAAAAGAATGTTCTCCATCCATAGGTGAACCAACATTTCTTCAATTTTTCAAAAAAGTAAACAAAAAAAGAACAAACATGTAAATATACGGTTTCATTTAACAGCAGTTTTAAATGTTCAGAATAATAATTCTAGCACAAATCTGTCAGAAACTCCTTCGAACGTCGGTAAATGTACATTTATTACTGAAAACTTTACTCTCAATATATGAGTTTCAGTATATGCTGTACACACGTTTGGTCACACTAAACACTTAATATATCTGTTTTTACCTACAAATGTATCACCACATGACTTCCTGTTTTCGCAGGAGCTTCACGACTACGTGTCATGTTCTGTCTAAAGTGTTTCACGCACACAGTCGGACCAGCGAGACCAGGCGTCGCTCGCTCTGGTCTCAATGAGAAAACCTGTCAGAAGCAGTTTCTAGTGAAATTATAAGATACATAACTCCCTCTTTGACATTTGAGAAAATATATATATTATATACACAACTTTGGATGACCAATCAGAAAACAAACCTCAGTAAAATACAGCACAAACTCCTGTTGGTCACTCTTCACCTTTTCTTTGCTGCACAGAGGGAGCGGGGAGCCAAACGTCTTTCTCTACAGCTTCAGTGTTAATAGACGTAAAGAATCTAGAAATGTGTGCGCACAAAAACGACATCTCTACTCAACGGCAGTTTAATGTGACCATAGCGCTTTAACAAACTGACCTCGTGATTATAGATTAAATATAAACAGTGAGACGATGGTATCATCATCTGAACAACAGCAGGAATAAAATACAAAGTTACATCAGTGCTTTAAAAAAAAAGAAAAAAAAGAAAAAGCATCAAAACTTCAGGACATCATCGTGTGACGTCACATTGTGACATCTGTGTTTATCACGGCGAGGGCGAGCTGCACGAACTGAGTCACTTTAAAAGAAAACGATCAGTTATTTTGAACACATTTACAAAAAAAATCTTTTACCTGATAATGTTATTGTCACGTACGGCTTTGTAAAGGATCCTGGTTTCTGGATGTAGCTTTGAATGGAACAGGCTGAGACAGATGATTGTTGTTTTTGTTATCAGGAGTCTGAATCCACCATCGTGTCCTTGTTTTGGAACGACGTTGAGAAAATGTGTTTAGAAATTGGCTTGATCTTAAAATTAGATTTTGTTTCTGTATTCTTAGGAGAGTTTGTAGACAGTAATGACTTAGTTAACCCAATTATTGTTCTTGGTAAACGATTTATTTTTAAAGCCATAGATAGATCTTCACTCATTATTATTTCCTTTAAAAGGTTTGTTCAGAGATATATCGTCTTTCAAGGTTATATGGAGATGGGAGGTTCTCAAAGGTTTATTTTGAAAATGTTAACTGGTCTATATGTACACATTTTTGTTGTACCATGTGTAGTTTTATGTGGGAGGTGAGGGTGAGTGGGGTGTATTTTGCGTTTATGTTGTCTTGTCTGTTTATGTAATAAAAAAAAAAAATCACGATTTCTGATACTGTACGGCTTTGTAAAGGATCCTTGTTTCTGGATGTAGCTTTAAATCTTGAAGAATGACTAAGTAAGGGGGCGGGAATTGGGGTGTGACCTACGATACATCACAACACCAGAGTTAAAGATAGTTTAATCAGCTTTTTGGGTTTTGTAAGAGCCACTTGCTGGGATCAAGATTGGCACAAACGTAAATAGTTTTTCTACTACTCTTGATTTTCTCAGAGCCATATTTATTTTTCCTTGTGATAGTTTTGTAAATGTTACTTGATATGTAAGCTTTAGTGTCATCATGCTGCTCATAAAACACTAAATAAGTCTTCACCAATTCCACACATGACCAACTTTTTAGCTTGAGATGCTTAAATGAACATTATACTAAGTTTAGTGGCTCCTTCCTGAAGATTAATATTTTCATGTTAAGTCAGTTTTTATAGATAGATGTAGAATGATTGTTACGTTAGCTCTGGCTTATTTAAAGTATCAGGTGTGCTTCTCTGCCTCAGGCTTTGGCATTTCCACGTAGGCACATGGAAAGACAAAACCACTAATTTAACTCCTAACTGAAATACATCATGTCGTGTTAACACCTTCATCTGCACAATTACATGAATTTTTGCACCAAATGCATATTTGTACACACATGTGCTGACTTTCTCACATTATTTAATTCCAGTTTTTTTACACCATATATATCAGATTATTAAACTCTTTAAGTCAGGGGTGTCCAAACTACGGCCCGGGGGCCAATTGTGGCCTGCGGTCTATTTTCATGCGGCCCTCAGCTTTCATCTCACCATGTGTTAGTTTTGTCACTTAAATTAATCATGTTCTAATTTTTTACATTTACAGTTTCTGTCAAGTGCTTGAAATAAATCTTAATATATCTGGTAACTTTTCACAAAGATTTGGACTGTGCATAGGCAACTTTATAAAGCTAAACTCTGTACAATCTGCAAAAACTCAACAACTCTTATAGCT
>RPOG01001056.1:109505-188840 GCA_008086565.1 Thalassoma bifasciatum | reverse complement strand
TGATGGTAGAGTCTGACCGCTGCACAAAGTCTTCTCCAGAACATCCCAAAGATTCTCAATGGGGTTAAGGTCTGGACTCTGTGGAGGTTAATCCATGTGTGAAAATGATGTCTCATGCTCCCTGAACCACTCTTTCACTATTTGAGCCCCATGAATCCTGACATTGTCATCTTGGAATATGCCCGTGTCATCAGGGAAGCAAAAATCCATTGATGGAATAACCTGGTCATTCAGTATATTCAGGTAGTCAGCTGACCTCATTCTTTGAGCACATACTGTTGCTGAACCTGAGCAACTGCAGCAACCCCAGATCATAACACTGCCCCCACAGGCTTGTACAGTAGGCACTAGGCATGATGGGTGCATCACTTCACCTGCCTCTCTTCTTACCCTGATGCGCCCATCACTCTGGAACAGGGTAAATCTGGACTCATCAGACCACATGACCTTGTTCCAGTGCTCCAGAGTCCAATCTTTATGCTCCCTAGCAATTTATGAAGATTGGAATAAGACAAATTCGCCCGGGAAGTTTCTTGAAATTAGAAAGATGTCTTAAAACAAGAATCTTTTATCTTATCCCATTGGCAGATTTGTTTTTACTTGTTACAAGCAATTGATGCCTCATTTTTGTCTTCAAAAAACTTGAAATGAGACATTTTTATGACCTTGTCTAGTAAATGTGGCTCAAATCAAGAACAGTAAGACAAATTTAAAAAATAAAAGACTTGCTTAGAGTTCAGTTTTTGCAGTGCTCATGATGTTTAGATGAAATGCTGAACAGAACCTTTTTGAGGGTTGGAGCTTTTCTTTTGTCTGGTCAGACAGATTTGTGTTCCTGCTCCTCTGGGACCAGAAGTCCAGGAAAAGCAGAGCTGCACCAGTTTTATTTCAGTGAGTTGTTAGTTCAGCTGCACAGAAACAGATCCAGATCCGACTCAGTCCAGCACCGGGTCTAACTTTCTTAAAGGGAATGGATCTCTCTTTTAAAGCCTCGGTGTGTGTAACTCATTTAAATGACTCGGACAAAAACCACTGAAAGGACTCGCTTAGTGTAACTGGTTTCAAAGAGCTCTGGCCCAACGCCAGCTCACCCAAACGAGGACACACACACACAGGAGTGTACGCTGCCTTTGTACCAAACCCTGGCTCTGCACAAGCTGCTGCCACCCAAGGTAGAACCCCCCACGAGGAGGAAGGAGAGGAGGGAGGAGAGGAGGGAGGCACAGCAGAGAGACGTGTTGGACAAACCGCCAGGAAATCTTTAGGTAGCAGGGAGCAGAGCAGCAGACTCTAAGCAAAGTTCAGCTCTAACTACCAGGAAAATTGTTCTCAATGCAAAGAAAAACCAACAAATGACTTCAGCTGAAATACAGGACTCTCTGAAACAATGTTGTCTGGCTGTTTCAAAATGCACAAAAAGGAGGCACTTGAGGAAAATGGGCTGAAGAAAGACATTTCTACACAAATGCTACAAAGTTTCCTGCTTACAATACACCAAACAGCACAGAGACAAGCCTCAAAACTTCTGGAACAAAGTCGTTTGGAGTGATGAGAGCAAATTGGGGATGTGTGAGCTACAAAGGCTCAGGAAACTTGGTCCAAACTGATGAATGAAGGATGAATGCAGCATGTTATCAGAAAATACTGGAGGAAAATTTACACTCATCAGCCCAGAAGCTGCACACACTGCAAAAACTGAAATCCAAGCAAGTCATTATGTCTTTTTTTCAGTCAAATTTGTCTTATTATTCTTGACTTGAGCCACATTTACTAGACAAGGTCATAAAAATGTCTCATTTCAAGTTTTTTAAAGACAAAAATGAGGTGCAAATTGTTTGTAACAAGTCAAAAAAATCTGCCAATGGGATAAGATAAAAGATTCTTGTTTGAAGACATCTTTCTAATTTCAAGAAACTTCCCGGGCGAATTCGTCTTATCCCATTGGCAGATTTTTTTGACTTGTTACAAACAATTTACACCTCATTTTAGTCTTAAAAAAACTTGAAATAAGACATTTTTATGACCTGGTCTGGTGAATGTGGCTCAAATTAAGAACAATAAGACAATTTTTACTACAAATAAGACAAAATGACTTGCTTAGATTTACGTTTTTGCAGTGCATGAGACGTACTTGGACGTTCACACATGACAATGATCCAAAACACAAGGCCAAGTGGACCTGCCATTGGCTACAGCAGAATAAAGTGGAGGTTCTGGAGTGGCCATCTCAGTCTCCTGACCTCAATATCATTGAGCCACTCTGGGGAGATCTCAAACCTGCAGTTCATGCAAGACAGAGCAAGAATTTACAGGAACTGGAGGCTTTTTGCCAAGAAGAATGGTCAGTTTTACCATCTGAGAAAATAAAGACCCTCATCCACAACGAGCACAAAAGACTTCAAGCTGTCGTTATAATTTGATAAGTGTAAACACAGTTGTTTGTTAATAAATGTCTTCACCCAACCTCTAACCATGAGTGATAGAAAAGTTTTTGTGTTTTCATTCATATTCTCTGAAAAAAAAGCCAAGAAATCATAAATTCTGCTAAGGTGTGTAAACTTATGAGCACAACTGTATTAATAAATCTCACGTTTCACATCAAACTAACTAGCAGTTTCCTTCCCATGATGCTCTCTTGCATTCCTTCCTTTGGACACACTTCAGTCTGATCATTAATCTGACCACGCAGAGAAACATCCTCGCAGAAAAACCCTCTCAGGTATGTTTGTGCTCTGCTCGGGGGCTTTTGTGACCCCCACATGCCTGATGGATTAACTGAGCTGGAGAGGCTCAGGTTTGACCCCCCTGTCCACCTCTGGGGTCAAAGGTCAGGGACAAACTGTGGAGACAACATTCCCTGGACTTCAGGTTGGAATGAAATCTGTTTAGGACTCATCAGACGACGTTTCTCTAACAGAACCATCCAGAGGGTTTTTGCTCTGACAGCTTTACGGCAGAGTTTGTGGTGTGAGATGTGATGAAAAGGCAAATCTGTGCTTGTATTTTGACGGATAAGACTCAGTAAATACTCTGAATACTGACACTCCAGCACTAAGATTCCACTCTTTCCTCATCTAGTTAATAAAAACAAAACATAAATCTATTAAAATTTTGACAAACATCGTCAAAATTTTGGTGAAAAATTTGGTTCTGGTTAAATTTCCTTATTTTCTGCAAGTGTGCCCAGACTTCAAAGAAGAGACTTGAGATATCAGAGAAAGTTTCAAGGATTCAAGGAGTTTTATTGTCATTCAACCCATGTAAAACATGGGGGGGACGAAATTAGGTTACCCTGGTCCTGGAGCAAGCCCAATCATAGAAATGTGAATAATAAATATATACAAATATACAATAAAAAAGAGAATAAAAGAAGAACACAATCAACTAGCCTTTTTAACAAATAGACAGAATAAAGTAATAAACTGTGCAAAAATTGCAGTGTTCATTTGTTGTTTTTGTTTGTTTTTTTTGTTTTTCATTTGTTGTTGTTTGTTCATTTGTGTTTGTGACCAGTTCTGCAACACCTGAGAACTGAAGCTTCAGTTTTTGTCGTTGCACCTTCCTCAAACTAAGCCAAAATGATTTTAACTTTCGAACATTGTCCCAACAGTCGGTGCATTCTCCGTTGCAAAATATTCAACTGCTGCCACTAGTTCATTTTTTTTTCTCAGCTTTTGACAGAAGAGAAGAAATGATGTCAAACAAGAAACCCCAAAGGCAATTGTAGCCCCCTGCTGTATGAAAAGGGTATTACACCTGTTGTTTCCAGTGGCAGTTTTTCCTGGAGGCCAAAGGAAGCCATGCTTACTCAATAGAATATTACATAAAAGGAAAAATATGAATCATCCCCACTTTGTTGCTTTCACTGAGTTTTTGTCACTGTGTTGTTGTGAAAACGATCCACATGAACCTCCTCTCTGGGTCAATGTAAGGAGCGAAACAGCGCCCCCTGCTGCTGCAGCGTGCACAGTGTATTGCAGCTGTGTGAGGAGCGGAAGGAGGGCAGGTTCCCTCTGCCTCCTTTGAAGGAAAAAAAAAAACGTGCCAGCCAATCAGATTCAAGTCAGGCTCACAGTCGTCATCATTCAGTTGACGGACAATGTATCATAAAAAGAAATAAAGGAGGCCAGAATCAAATAGTATCTAACCAATCACAAACTAGCTTTCTTACACTTCCTGCTCTGCACTGATCTCTGACCACGAGCAGCCAGAATTGTCTTCAACAAACTTTACACTTTACACCAGGGATGTCCAAACTAAGGCCCGGGGGCCAATTGTGGCCCGCCATCTGTTTTCATGCGGCCCCCAGCTGTCGTCTTACTATGTATTAGTTTTGTCACTTAAATGAATCATGCTCTCATTGTGTACATTTACAGTTTCTGTCAAGTTCTTGAAAAAAACCTTAATATATCCAGCAACATCTCACAAAGATTTGGACTGTGCATAGGTGACTTTTATGAAGTGAAAGCTCAATTCAATCTGCAAACACTCAACAATGTTTGATTGCATTTGATATGCTGCAAAAATGTGCTTTGTGAGTCATTTAGAATTAAAAAAAAACCCAGAAGAGGACAAAAGACTGAATTAAATGTTGAAGAAAAGATAAAATTTGATGCATAAAATGGTTCATAACGCAGTATCAGAGATATCTTAGGTAAAAAATGTTTTTATAATTGTCTTGTAAACAAACGTGGTAAAGTCCAGATCCTGCCATGAAAATAATAACATATTTTTGCCAGGTTAAGTTTTACTTCATAGGTCAGAAATAATAACACAATAACATTTGACTTAACTTAGAGACTGTCATTGTTTGTTTGTATTTTCAGAGACCACTGTAAAGTAATAGTTCTCAAATAGAGAGCACTCATTTGTCACTTTAATTGTCAACAAACATGTCAGTAAAAGCCACTGGCCCTTGGTCACCTTCACAGTGTAAAAATTGGCCCTTTCTGAAAAAAGTTTGGACACCCCTGCTTTACACTTACTAAACTTCTTTCTGTTTTTTTCTTTTTTTGTTAAATCAGTGGCTTTATCTAGTTGAACGTAACTTCAGAGTTATATTATTATAATCACACTTATAAATCTTATATAATTAGGCTTTATGTTCTCGATTGCAACCCGACTGGCTTCCTCTGTGAAATTGGTCACGGGCGCCACTGGTTGTTTCCCTCAAACTTGGGCAGCGAGATTCTCAAGTCTTTGCTGAATCTAAAAATCTCTCCATGTGATACGGTGAAAAACAGGAGGCATAAACTAATAAAACTGATCTCCTGAGCAGAGGGTCATAAAAACAGCTGAATTAACGCTCTAACTCTTCTCTTATTGCTTTATTATCCCAAAGAAAACCCGCCGCGGTGGCAGTTTCTGCAGGAGTTTCTTCTTCGTTGGTGGTTCAGACGGCGCTCTGACGTCTCCATTAAACCTGGACGGTGGCAGGTATCAGCGTCGTGAACATTAATGAGCAGACGTGTTGCGTTAAGAGCCGCTTTCTTCCTCAACTTCTTCTTCTTCTTTTACAGCAGCTCCCGTTTCATTCGCCTCTCTCCGCCTGGATCTGATTACCCACAATCCCTAAATCCTGGGAGAAAGCTTCCTGCCTCGCCTCAAAGTGCCAGCTTGCAATTTATAGCTCTTCTTCTTCTTCTTCTTCTTCCTGGCTCACACACTCGATCCTTTCTCTGCGTGGGTGGGGTTCCTCCGTGTTGCATGTGTTTTACGACGTCTCGCTCTCGGATGGCGTTGGTGTTTTTTGGGGGGAACGACAGGAGAAGTGATCGTGAATCAGAGATGGTTGGAGAACAGACCCCGTACTGTGCAGCTCTTTGACTCAGAGTTAAATGATCTCACACCTGAAAACTAACTTTTAGTATCAAACACAGCAGAATTTATGAGCGTGACACCTGTCAGTGAGACGCCGACCCCCCCCCCCTCCCTCGTCTCCACGCCGTCCTCTGGATCAGACTCAAATTCATGTCACTGCCTGTTATCTTATATAATTATTTCAGAAAATCTGAACAAGCCTGCAGCCACTTTTGAACAGGAATATGACATTGAAGAGAAAAATTCTGTCATTTTTTCTTGAACTGGAAAAGTACACTGAGTCCATTTTTTAAAGATTTATCACCTGTGATGAAACATGAACAAACTTCAACCTCAATTCAAGATGACGCTGATTTATCGATCTTGAAACTAATTCAACGAAAACCACCAAACATTCGATCTCTAATTCTTAGAGTCCATTACCTTGCTTCTTAAAACAGTTTTTATGTCTGTGCTGCAAAAATATGTAAATCTTCGCAAGTTTTTGTCTTGTTTTATGCAAAAAATGTCTTTTTAGACTTCATATGAGCCACATTCAGTCCAGAAAAATGTCTGATTTCAAGATATCTAAAGACAAATATGACGTCTGAATAGCTTGTTGTGAGTGAAAAAAAAATTAATCTGTTTCATATGTTAAGACATTATTCTACTTTAAGAAACTTAAAGGGTGAGTTTTTCTTATCCCATCGGTAGGTTTTGATTTTCTCACATTTCAAGCAATTCAGACTTCATTTTTGTGTTTTAATATCTTGAATAATATCTTGTTTCTTGTCATGGTAGCTGAATGTGACTCATATCAACTATAATAAGAATTTTTACTAAAAATAAGACAAAAATTTCGATTCGATTTCAGATTTTGCAGTGTATTTTAACATTGAAATCCTTATCAGTGTCTTGATTTGAGGATCCTATGATGTTATAAAAAGTAATTTATGATCTTTGACTTGTTTTTATGCATATAAATGCGGTAATTTTGTGGTCTGAATGATACTTCTGGATGATACTTAAGTGATAAAGGGTCAAAGTCCCAACACAATACTTGGGCTTTGATACTGATACTGGTTTTAATTTAAGGTAAGTATTCTTTAATGTTCTTTGCACTGGTAAGTCTTATCACTGGATTTGACTTTAAGCCTTCTGATATTCAAAAGTCCTTTGATGGAGTTTTTTTCCATCATGGAAGAAGCCGGAAGATACTCAAACAAGCAGCTAAACTGTGAAACCAGAACATGATTCTTTAAAAAAACGACTCTTGTTCCTTCCTTCTTACATTTCTTTGCTGTTGTTTGTTGATTTTCTTTCAGAAGCTTCTGAGCGTCTCTGCTATGTTTGAAAAGTGGCCACAAAATGTGAGATTGTTATTTCCAGGACCAGAGAAACTCAGATGAACTCCAAGTTTCTGGGATTGAACATGAAAAAAAACAAGAGAGAGAAGAGTGTAATCAACCTTTACAGTGTGTGTTTTGGACCATCAGCGTGTCATTTGGTGTCTTCGAACAGACAGTAAAGCATCAGGTTGTGTTTGAACTGAGACGACAGTGAAAGGTCAGGACTGTGGTCTGTGGTTTGTCCGCTCTGACCCACATGGATTCACGAGCCGCTGCTGCCGCTCTCATGGAAAAACGACACAAGCAAAGCTGTGTTTTTCTTCCTCTGGAGGCTGAAGATTCTGCGGTGAATTAAGTGTTTTTCTAAACTCAGAAAAGCACGAGAGTTCAGGGGGGAAATGTAAGTAAAGCAAGAGGAGATGAAGCTGCTGAAGCCTCGGGGGAAATCTGCCTGTAGCAGCAGGAAAAGTGGCAGATGAACAGAACGAAAACACAGAGCAGACCTGTAACCGTGATGTATGTTAGAGAACAGAATAGCAGCATTGTGAAGCGTGGGGCCTCCGTTCACGACAATACGACATGTTTGTGTTTACGCCTCGCTGCAGCGCACATTCTTCCCACTGACCGACATCCTGACTTCCTGCAGGACAAAAGAGTTTCTGTGCTGAGCTGGAGGACGACTCTGAGAACATGTGAGGTGAGAAACACGGACGGAGCTGCTGCTTTTTCTCATTCCAACGATGTCACAGCAACTACTCAACATATCCAGGTCAAAGTTAGTCACATACTGTGCCTTTAAGGATGGGAAAAACACAGGGAAGTAACACTACATCCACACCAGTGAGTCCAAAAAATCTGCCTGGTCTCACTCTGATTCGTAAGTCAGTGTGCGCTTCTACAAGGTTTCTATCTCTAACTTCCTGTACCTGCACTTTTTGTCAATTGATGCATCACTGCTCAGGCAACTGGCGTCAAACTGCCGGAGCGGGGAAGCAGCTGAAACACGACAGAGTCACTGTGAGACCATTGACTGTATATAGAATGGACAGCGTGCTTCCGCCTGTCACCGTTCTACGATTTTGAAGCCAAAAACCCCATTTCTCTAGCCGCCATTGTGCAGCCAGAGTCTGCGCAGTAGAGAATTTCCGGTGGAGCAGAGTAAAAAAGAGAAATAAAAATATTTATTTCTTCTTCAGAAGGTTTAGTCTCCTTTTGGCTCTTTCCTGAAGTTTCTTTTATCCCCGGTAAAAACTACTCACGAACGGCAGCTGTCAACTATCATAAAACGAAACTTATATCACGGTTTTTAACGTCCAATAACTAATGAGAAACTAACTTCTCAGAAAAAAAACACCTGAACACCATGCAGCCAGATGACATCATCATACCACCTTAGTGTAAGGATGAGAGAAACGTTTCTACGAGGTATCGTAATTTTTTAAAGTTTTCCCGGCTCATATCTGGAATACATGGGGAGGCGGGGCTTATGACCTATACTGCAGCCAGACACCAGGGGGCGGGGCTTATGATCTATACTGCAGCCAGACACCAGGGGGCGGAGCATCTGCTGGAGGCTTCAGTTTGAGTCGAACGTCGTTACGTCCACTCATTATACAGTCTATGTGTGAGACACATCTGGCGTATTTTAAGCTTTAGGGTCAAGACAGAAGTTATGAACCAGGCTTTAGAGTCAACATCGACTCTTGCTCAGAAGGTCGTCTCGTTGAATCACTCCCTGAAGTTCAAACTTAAGTTCCTACTTTCAATAACGTCCATGAAAACTTGTTTTAACAGGAAGTTGCCGTTAACCGGTGGGCGACACGAGGACGTTTTGGACTCTGAGGGCGTCAAACGGCTGCTGCCACTGAGCGTTCTCATTATTCATTAACAATAAAAGCAAAGCCACCGCTCACTTTCTGCTTTCTTCACTAACTCAAACCAGCTGAGTCTGAAGAGTTTACATGTGTGTCTCGTTACCCAGAATGCCTGTTAAAGCGGGCGATACAGGGCTGTAAAATAATATAAGTTAATTGTCAGAAAACTGTAAGACTGGTGCCTGAAGCAATGACACCACCAACAGATTTAGATCTTAGTTTTACTGGATTATCTAAATAATATGAGACTGTTTCATACTTGAAAGTTCAAAGTGAAACACGACAAACTGCTGATTCAGGAAGAAGAAGGAGAACAATCAGGGTTTAGGCTAGGGCTGAACGGTTTTAGAAAAATATCTTATTGTGATTTTTCTGGCAGATACAGCGATTTTCTTTAAATCAAACTTTAGTGAAGTTTTCAAAATTTAAAGTCAATTTACAAACTTGACAGAAAATTACATCAAACCACTGAAACATCAAAAGCTTTTACTCTGATGTGAGGATGAAAATAAAAACTGAAGGTAAGAATTGTTTCAAACTTTGAGATAAAAGGTCAATATTTTAATATGAAAAGTGGAAATTTTGAGAAATAAAGACAAAATTCTGAGACAAAAAGTCAATAAACTTCCAGAATTTAAGAAATCAATTTAATATTATGTGAAAAAAGTCCAAACTTTCTCATTTAAGGTCAAAATTTTAAGATGACTAAAGTCTAAGTTTTGAAATAAAGGCAATGTTTGAGATAAAAAGTTGAAATTTTGATATAAAAAGTCAAAACTCTAAGATTTAAGTCAGAATTATACGAAATAAATACAAAATTAAAGGATAAAAGGCAAAAAAAAAATATTTAAGGAGATTTTTAGATAAATAGTCGAATTTTGACTTTTCTCAAATCCCTAAAACCTGTTCCTGTTATTTCTAAACTGGACTTTCTAAATTGTAGTTTTAGTTTTAAAAACTGAAGAACAAAAAGAGCTATCTATGACTCTTGACTTTTAGAAATGATATAGTGGAAAATATTCTTAATTGTGTCAAGCTAAATAAAGTAAAACATAAAATAATCAAAACAAAATTCAACAATCTCAAAGAAAAAAGGATTTTTCCAACAGTCTCACACTCAAAGACAGGTGTGTGTGAAACAGCTGATATAACAGATCCTGGGTCAGTCAGGAGAAAAAAAATCACAGCTTTAACGATCACATGATCACCATGTTTGAAATTGTGATTTAGATCAGAAAATGATAAATCGTTCAGCTCTAGTTTAGGCGATGATTTCATTTTACTTATTCGCTCAAATGTTGAGTCCTTTCGTTGTTTCTTCTTTGCTCTTACATAATTCCCTCAAATCTGTTTGAGTTTTTAGGGATTATTTAGGGACGCGATGTCCCAACAGGACAGGAAGACGTTCTCCGACCGCCACGTACTCAGGATACCTCAGCAGTTCCCACCGACGCTCCGAGATCCTCTACATCCGCTCTTTGCTAAATCCAGAGCCAAATATTATCATATCTTACATGTAAAAATAACTGCAGTTCAAAAGGCCCGGAGGGGGAAAAACGTCTTGTCTGTTTGAAGAAACAATGGAGCGAGTGAGGATGTGAAAGTTGTGTCCAGCTTGAATCAAAGAGGAAGGATGTGAGGAAGGAAAGACGTGGACGGAGGACGGAGATAGTCGCTGTGGGTGGCGCTCAAACCCTCAGAGCTGGAGCCAAACGAACCAGGGGACATGACACCCCCAGATCAGAGAGTTCAGAGCGAAGTGAACCCTCAGAGAAAACAAAGTTCAGGAGAATAACGGAGGTTTCAGCCGCCATCTAGTGGCCACCAATGACTGTATATAGAATGGACAGCGTGCTTCCGCCTGTCACCGTTCTACGATTTTGAAGCCAAAAAACCCCGTTTCTCTAGCCGCCATTGTGCAGCCAGAGTCTGCGCAGTAGAGAATTTCGGGTGGAGCCAAGTAAAAAAGAGAAATAAAAACATTTATTTCTTCTTCTTCAGAAGGTTTAGTCTCCTTTTGGCTCTTTCCCGAAGTTTCTTATATCCCGATAAAAACTACTCACGAAAGGCAGCTGTCAACTATCGTAAAACGAAACTTATATCGCGGTTTTTAACGTCCAATAACTAATGAGAAACCAACTTCTCAGAAAAAAACACCTGAACACCATGCAGCCAGATGACATCATCATACCACCTTAGTGTAAAGATGAGAGAAACGTTTCTACCAGGTATCGTAATTTTTTAAAGTTTTCCTGGCTCATATCTGGAATACATGGGGAGGCGGGGCTTATGACCTATACTGCAGCCAGACACCAGGGGGCGGGGCTTATGACCTATACTGCAGCCAGACACCAGGGGGCGGGGCATCTGCTGGAGGCTTCAGTTTGAGCCGAACGTCGTTACGTCCACTCATTATACAGTCTATGGTGGCCACCAACCATTCCTCCATCTTTAAAACCTTCTTCTTCTTCTTCTCTTACCTGATGAGGACACACTGGTTCTGCAGCCTCTTCCACAGAGAGCGGTAACANGAAAAAAACACCTGAACACCATGCAGCCAGATGACATCATCATACCACCTTAGTGTAAAGATGAGAGAAACGTTTCTACCAGGTATCGTAATTTTTTAAAGTTTTCCTGGCTCATATCTGGAATACATGGGGAGGCGGGGCTTATGACCTATACTGCAGCCAGACACCAGGGGGCGGGGCTTATGACCTATACTGCAGCCAGACACCAGGGGGCGGGGCATCTGCTGGAGGCTTCAGTTTGAGCCGAACGTCGTTACGTCCACTCATTATACAGTCTATGGTGGCCACCAACCATTCCTCCATCTTTAAAACCTTCTTCTTCTTCTTCTCTTACCTGATGAGGACACACTGGTTCTGCAGCCTCTTCCACAGAGAGCGGTAACATTCGTTGGCCACGGCAAAAATGTGCGGGGAGATCTCGCCGAGGTGATGCCTGCTGTACATTTCCACAGCCGGCCGGTCGTAAAGGCCCGGGAGGAGCTGGTACGGGTTCACCGCCGCCAGGATGGAGCCGATGTACGTCTGAGGATGAAGAGAGAGAATTTAAGATCTGAGAAACAAAAACTGGAAAATATGTCACATGCTGCCACAGACTTTAGAGGCTCAACAAACCACAGTCTGCAGTGAGGACAACACCATGGCTCTGTAGTAGAAGAGTGCAGGTTCTAACTAACCTGCCTGTAGTTCTGACTTTTCACCTACTGAAAACATTTAGAAATCATGAACCCAGAACCTGAACTGATGAGTAGCTGAAACACTCAAGCACAATGGGACAAAGTTTTACTTTTAAGCATTTAAGCAGCTCAATATTTGGGGAAGGAATTAATGGTCAACAAAAGTTTCAAAATGTAGACTTTTTATCTCAGACTTTTGTCATCTTAAAATTTTGACCTTAAATGAGAAAGTTTGGACTTTTTTCCCACATAATCTTAAACTGATTTCTTAAACTTAAAAGGATTCATCTCAAAATCTTGACTTTTTGTCTCAGAATTTTGTCTTTATTTCTCTAAATTTTCTTTTTTTGTATCAAAATATTGACGTTTTACTTAAAAGTTGGAAACAGCACTACACCAACTCTTCCGTATGCTGGCGGCAGTGCGGATGCCTTGAAGCAAATCATTTTCATATATTCTGGTCCTGTGCATCATTAGTTCCATTTTGGTGGGACGTACATAAAGTTTTGCAAAGTGTTTTCCAGATGAACATTCAGTTTAAATTTTAGTTGTTATATTTAGGTGCTATTACATCAGAAAATGTTTCCAATAATGTCAAATACTTATTTCAGATCCTGAGTGCTGCTAGCAGAAAAGCCATTACGAGAAGGTGGTTGAAACCTGGAAAACCTACCGTGGAAGAATGGATTGACATAATTTATGATATGTTTAAGATGGAGAGGATTACCTTTGCTTTGAGATTGAAACAGGAATTTTTTTTGAATAGATGGGAAAGATGGATAAGGTTTGTCGCGCCAATACGACCATCATTTGTCTGAAATTGATTTCTGTGTCCTCCTTTTTATTTATTTATTTTTATTTCTTGAGGGGTTTGGTCTTTGTAAAATTTTAAGAATTAAAAAAAAAAAAAAAAAAAAAAGTTGAATTTTATTTTACTTGGAATAAGTGGCTTGAATTTATTACCCCATTAAGAGAAGACTTTGTATGACTCCACCATGGTTTGTGCCGCTTTACTCCCCCAAATGACACGATTTTAATGTAAACTCCCTTTGTTTCTTTTGTTCCTAGTTTGGTTTCTTGTGTGAGACGTAGACATATGTGGATGTTAAATGAATATTTTAAATGTAAACAGAGATAATGAATGTGTACAAAATTTTGTGAGAAAGGTCAGAGACGAAGATGAGTAAAATTCTACATATGTGTAATATATCAAAAACTGGAAAAGTATTGTGAAAAAGAAATGTTTGATTGTATGTCAAAGGAATGATCTTTTTGGTCAAAAAATAAAGAATTACAAAAAAAAAAAAAAAAAGTCAGAAACAATTCTTACCTTCAGTTTTCATTTTCATCTTCACATTAAAGTAAAAGCTTTTGATGTTTCAATGGTTTGATGTAGTTTTCTGTCAAGTTTGTAAATGTTACTGTACATTGTGAAAACTTCACTAAAGTTTGATTTAAAGAAAATCGTGAATCCAATTGAAATCTTTGTATCTGCCAGAAAAATCACAATTAGATCTTTTTCTAAAACCGTTCAGCCCTTGTTTACATCTTCTCCTCCATCACTTCAGTCAGAAACTCTGCACACATTCGACCTTTAGCGTTTCTTTCACCGCCCTCCCACAAACTGCAGCCGCTCCAAACCAGCTTCATATTTCAAAGTTCAAAGGAGCCAAACTGCTGAAACAGAGGCCTGTGAAGCCAGGATGGGTTTTGGCAGCGGCTCGAGTTGCTGCGGTGGTGACTAATGGATAAATAGGCAGGCTACGGTTTAAAAAAAAAAAAAAAAAAAAAAAGGAAAAAGAAATGAGCCAGCATCTGTGAGAAAACAACGAGGGCTTTCTATCCACGTTCGGAGGTTTAAGTTAACGTCCAGTCACTCGGGGACAGAAGAACTCGAAGCTGACAGAGAGAAGAAACTGTTTGGTTACAGTGGTTTTACTTTCAGCTCTGTTTAGTTTTAGTCTCACGTGGAACTTAAATTTTCTCACGTGAGCTGAAATCGAACTCTCGCGATCACTTTAGTGAACTTTCTGGCTTCTGACTTCCACTTTTTGTGCTGTTTTTTGGTGCATTAACCCTTTATGACCCAACATACCAAATCTGCCAGAGCTTATCTTTACATTTTTATCTGCAGTGGTGTCATTTTTTTCATCAAACTTTTGCTAAACATCAGTCCAACCTTCACATCTCAAACTTTAATAAAATGTAAAGACTTATGTTCACATTAAATGGTTTGCTAAAAAGTGCAATAAACCCTAAAAATGGGAAATTTGACACATAATTTTCTAAATACATAAAGTTTTTTGTTGTTTACCTTTTACACTGCGTTTCTGCAAACTCATTAATGGAGGGAAAACACTCTGGGACATGATGAAAACACAATATGAAAGAGTAACTCCCCAGATTTTAATGCAAAATGAATGAAATATGTATCTTGTATTTTGATAAATGTAGCACCAGTCAAAACTTAGTACGCAAATTGTAGCACCGTAGCTGCACTAGACTCTTAGATTGTGTCTAAACTGTACGAAAACTTGATTACGATTGGTTAAAATCTCACAACTGCTGTCAAAAACAACAACAAAGTCAACCCTACTGCTAAATCAAATCTGTCGTAGTTTGTATAATCCCAGCCTGTTGACACTGTGGCAAAAACGTAAGTCTCTAAGACCTTTCTCAGTTTGCAAACTCTCAAAAACAAAGGATGATAAAAGTCACTGAACTGAGCTGAACAATAGAGACCATGTTACAGTTGTTCTGCATGAAAATGTTGATTTCAACGTGTTTGATAAGAAAAAGAAAGTTTTGAATCAGAATATCGTTTTGAAACAAATGAAAACAAATGAAACATCTTCAAATCAAAACTCAAAACTCATCTGTTTCATAATACCTACTGTTTTTAACTGCTGTTTTAATATTCTCCCTTATTCTATTGCTTTTATGTTGCTGTTTTTTAACTTTATTTTGTTTTTATGTGTTTTTTACCCTTTGTAAGGCGACCTTGGGTGTCGTGAAAGGCGCCTTGAAATAAAATGCATTATTGTTATTATTATTAAATCATGCTCAAAATCTGATTTTTTGGCTTTTCTTTCATGATTAAATCCAGCTCCACAACCAACTTTGTTTCTCCGTATCGAGGAAACTCTCAACTTTCATAATAAAACAACTACAAACATCTGTAAACAAAGTCTTGCCGTCAGTTCTTGTATCTTTAAAATCAGACAAACGTGACCTTCTTTGATCACAGTTTCCTTAAAGTGGAAGCTTTTTCGTCCTCTCTGCTTGGACTGAAAGTGAAAATCTGATTACAGCGTTCCCATCAGTGCACATTAAGGTGCCGCCTGGACTCTCTTTTACCCAGCATGCCTCACTGAGGACATAAACCTAGAGTGACTCCTGAAAGCAAACAGTGCTGCCGCTCTCCTGTCAGTCATGACGTTATCAGAACATCAGCGTCTTCTTTCAGTCTCTGGAGGTATTTTCATTTCATATTGTGATATTATTTCAAACACAGGTAGCTGAAGTTTATTATTTCAGAGCAGTTTTAAAATATAAGACTTCTTTCTAAAACAAGCAGAAGAATTAAAAACAGACGTCAGTGAATTTGGAATGAAGAGGAGGAAAATAAGCTGATCTATATCCTGCCTCAGGGTTCGAGCGTATTAAGTTTTCTTAATGGAGACTCAAGCGTCAGTGGTAATAATGATAATAAGCTTAATGGTCGTGTGGATGTATAGAGCACGGAAACATGTGGACCAGGCTTTGAGCCGAGTGCATGTTCATGAGGAAAGTGGATCTACTTAAAGGAGTTTCCCTTTTAGAGCTCTGGAAAAAATCTGCTCTCAGTTGGACCAAGTTCATCTCTCAGAAACTTCCTTTACTTTTCTTCAAATCAAATCAAATCACTTCCTTTACTTTCATTTTGACATTTTGGGGCAAAGAAAGTCTTGGAAATGCTCCAGTTTATTTCTGTAACCAGTGGGAAAGTTAAAGGATGAAATAGTTGTACTGAACTCTCTGGGAAAAAATGTGCCCCGATCAAAATGTGTCCTGGAAAAACTTTTCTTTTTTGTGTCAAATGTAGTCAAGCTACAGAACAACAGAGCCGTTTTTAAGAGACAGGATTTCCTCCTTCCATCAATGATATTAATTATTTATGACATTGCAACCTCTGTATATATACTTATCTTTATGCATATTTATATATACTGCAGCTTCACTCATGGTAAAACCACTGAAAATTTTGTCTGTGGTGGAAAAGTGATAACACCTTAGAAAGACAGGATGAAGGCAGTGAACCGATGACGTCACTCTCAAAGTTTATATATATTCAGACTTTTTAAATATATATATATATATATATATATATATGTGTTTTTTAATGACCCATGTCTTCCTTTTAAATATATATGACCTCTTAACAGTGCAATATGATCATATCAAAATACCTAAACACAACTGCGCACATCACATTTCTTTTTTATCTCATGCAAGTTTCACTCTTTCTTGTTTCTTATTGCTGCACTTCAAGGGATGCTGTAGAAATTTTGTTGTACAACTGCATAATTACAGTTAAGGTATTCTATTCTATTCTAATCTATAATAAATTCACAGCCCTCAAGGCCCAAAAGCAACAAAAATTAGCAAGAGAATTTTAGCAGAAACTCTCAAAAATTCAGAAAGGAGCAATAAAGGTATAAAATGCAACAACAACAACAAACAAACAAAAACTGTGAAAAGTGGTAAAAAACAAAAAAAAAGGGCCAAGGTCAACTGAAATGAAGTGAGGGTATAGATTAAACTCAGAAAACAGTCAGTGTGTTGCAATAAATGGTTCAAAACTGGCAAAAAAAAGAGTGAAAAGTGATAAAAATGGACAAAGACAAGCGAGAAAATTTGGAGTGAACCCTGTAAAATAGATAAAAGGTACGAAAAATGTTCCAAAAGTGTGAAAAAATTAGTGAAAAGTGGTTAAAATGTGTAAAAATGAGTCCCAGTTGTAGTGGTAGTGTGTTGTTGTTGTTGTGCTGTAATTGATGAAACTGTTCATGTTCTACAATGAGTTTGTTTAAAAACAGAGAAGATGGGAACTAGAAATAATCGCACAAAGAATCACAATTACAATATAGTTAATAATGATTGCAGTTAGATTATTTTTGAACATGGTTCTGGTCAGAGGTGTAAATGTAAAGTGTGTCTGTGTGTTTTGATCCTGAACAAACACTGTCCCTGTGTTAAACTCCTCACTTTAATCCTATATAACGACAAACGACCCACTGACTGACTGACCCACATTCAACGAGGATGCAAATTCATTTGAATGGCAGTTGAGGTTGAGGTGACAGTATTTACATGACAAATACAGGCTGCAGAGCTCCCTCCCTGTGCAAATGAGCGAAGGAGGGAGGGGGGGGGGGGTTATTGTAACATGAAGCAGGTCGTAAATCAACAGGTGTGTTATCTCTGAGTGTAAACACGGCGCTCAGGTGAAGGAGTGTGTCCTGCTTTGAGGCGTAAACAGTTTATAGAGAGAATGAACTCCTGAGCATCACTCAGCTCCTGCTGCTTTAAAAGTCTCAAAGGTGCTGACGCCGCGCCGTGTCATGTTTGGGATTTCTACTCCACACTTTGTTTGTGGTAGCAGTGAAAGTCTGAAAGGTTTACACCCTGTGTGGAGTCGAACATAAGCAAACTTTGACCCAGTTAAAAACATCCTCAGGTCTGAAGGAGGTGAAGTTCACTCAGGAGCCGTAAAGTCACGCCTGGACTTAACTGGATGAATAACGACCATTTGGACTCAATTACAGCCGCTGCTCCTCCGTCCTGGTAACAGTTTCCACGGCAGCGTCCTGGCTGAGAGCTAACTGGCTGTGACTTTCATCAGGAGCCCCCCCATTGGCTCGTGTGATTGACCGTGGCCACTTTTTTTTTTTTTTTTTTTCCCCTCCTGCATGTGCGGTTGGTTTCAAATGCTCCATACCACAGAGGTGACGCAAGAAACGTGAGACCAACGTTTACACTGTAGGTCTGAGAATCCAACCTGTGGTGGTTACTGCTCAGTTTGACACCATTCCTACAGAGCTGGGGCCGCTTTACACACAAAAAACAAAAAATAAATAAAAGCACCATTTTTTTTCACAGTATGAAAAGACTTTTTTAATTCCTGCCTGAATCAAAGAAAGATCAAAGTTGAAGTTTTAATCTGAATCTTAAGGAATTCAAAACACACATTTCTAGATTTCTTCATCTCTTTATTAAGAAACTTGTAAGTGCCTGTTTCTTGGTGCCCAACAAGTTTTCTTCCTCTCTGTTTAACGAAACCTGCTAGGGCTCATATCAAGGTACCCTTAAGTAATTATTACAGAAAAATGAAAAAAAAAGCTTGTTTAAGATTATGTTACGCACGTTTTCAGGTACCCATAAATGTCAGTTTTAGTGTCTTTTTCTTTCTTTTCAACACTAATAAGAGCCTTTTATGGGATCTTTGCAGCTGTTGTTGGAAAACCTTTAGCTTCAGTTTCAATGTCTGCACTGCAAAAACTGAAATCTAAGCAAGTCATTCTGTCTTATTTGTAGTAAAAATTGTCTTATTGTTCTTAATTTGAGCCACATTCACCAGACCAGGTCATAAAAATGTGTTATTTTAAGTGTTTTAAAGACAAAAATGAGGTGTAAATTGCTTGTAACAAGTCAAAAAAATCTGCCAATGGGATAAGACGAATTCTCCTGGGAAGTTTCTTGAAATTAGAAAGATGTCTTAAAACAAGAATCTTTTATTTTATCTATTTTATCTATTTTATGATTTCAATTTTGGCTCTAAAAATTGGTTTATAATCTTATTTTTATAACCAGGTCAAAACCGACCCTAACACTACAAGCAACAAAATTTCAATCAGGGCATTTTATGATGTTGAGATTTTTTTTTTTTCAATAATAATTTTGTTGGAATCAACGTTCCTGACAAAGTCAAGAAGCCTTGATGCAGTAAACCAATTTTAAAACGGGTCAGTGGCGACCCTAACACAAAGGTACCCTTCATCAACTGTTTTCTTTCTTTTCAACACGCCATGAGGTTCGTTTCATGGTACCATCAGAGCTGTTTTAAAGGTAACTTGTTGCTTCTGCTTTGAGGTTTCATCTCTGTCTTCTTTTTATTGTTACGTCTGTTTAAAGGTACCTTTTTGTTTCTTTCTCTTTTTCTCTTGTTTGGTGACTTTTTTGAGAAAGTGGCTGTTTTGAGGTACCCTATATTAACGTTTTCAGGGTGCAAAGGTTAATATGAAGCAGACTGGTTGGTTAAATTAAAACAATAACTCACTTTTTTTGATTCACGCGAGATTTAAGCTCAGGTTTTTGGTTTCCATCTACGACTCCAGCCGTTTTTTTAAACTCTTTTTTCACTACGTCACCTCCTTCGAATGTCTGTAACAGGCCAAGCTGACCTGAAGTGAATCTTTTATCTCCAGACTGAGACTGTGAGTGAAGTTACAGTGAGTCCATGTTTACTGCTGCTGGTGAAAGTGTAGAACAGAGGAGGGGGGTCGTCCAAAAAATGAAATCTGTCTGAGTCCAGATGAATGCAGCGAGCAGCGAGAGGGAAATGAAGACCAGATGGAGGGAAAACGTACAGGATCAGAAGCAGAACGCCCGCCAACCTGCGCGCCTGACAGACAGCAGGAAATGTAAAAGAGCGGAGCAAGAGCGAGGAGCGAGGAGCGAGGGGGGGGTTACAGTGGTCATAGACAAATTCCTCTACATTTGTTTTACTTGGCGGTTAAAGAATTCTTGACCAAACGTTCATGTTTAATACGACCAAAGATGGATGGAAGATACTTTTGGAAAAGTCTGGATGTTCAGGAGAAACAGAAAGAGGAGAGAGAGGAGAGAGGAGAGAGGAGAGAGAGGAGAGAGGAGAGAGGAGAGGAGAGAGATGAGGAGAGAAGAGAGAGAGGAGAGAGGAGAGAGAGGAGAGAAATAGGAAAAAGGAGAGAGAGGAGAGGGGAGAGAGAGGAGAGAGAGGAGAGAAGAGAGAGAGGAGAGGAGAGAGGAGAGAGGAGAGAAAAGAGAATTCTCCTCTCTTTTCTCCTCTCTCCTCTCTTTTCTCCTCTCTTTTCTCTTCTCTCCTCTCTTTTCTCCTCTCTTTTCTCTTCTCTCCTCTCTCCTCTCCTCTCCTCTCTTTTCTCCTCTCTCCTCTCTTTTCTCCTCTCTTTTCTCTTCTCTCCTCTCTCCTCTCCTCTCCTCTCTTTTTTCCTCTCTCCTCTCTCCTCTGAAAAATGGAGAGAGGACAGAGGAGAGGAGAAGAGAGAGGTAAGAGGAAAGGAGAGAGGAGAGAGGAGAGAGGAGAAAGGAGAGAGGAGAGGAGAGAGGAGAGAGGAGAGGAGAGAAAAGAGGAGAGAGGAGAGAAAAGAGGATAGAGGAGAGAAAAGAGGAGAGGAGGGAGGAGAGAAAATAGGAAAAAGGAGAGAGAGGAGAGGGGAGAGAGTTTTTAGACATTCAGAGCTGGAGTTTTGATTTTGAAGAGCAAACAAAACTTTATAAAAGTTATGTTTGTTTTCCATGACAGGGGTGAGATAGTTGATGCAGTTAGAAAACAACCCCCCCCCACCTCCCCCCTTCAATGCAAATGTATGCACACAAACTTTCCTCCACTTTCTCCTCATCTCTGCAAAGTTTCTGCACCATGGGAACTTCCTCCAGAGAATCAGGGATGTCCATGTATTTCAGAAATCTAGAAACATCATCCTTCATGTTGAGTTTTATCTCTGGTTTTTTTTTTGTCTCCACCAGCTCTTCAGAAAAATTACAGCATCGATTCAAACCTTATTTTCATGTTGTAGAAATCCCCTACTCTGTCTGCAAACTAATCAATACATTCCTTACCAAGAAATTCACAACTTTACAATTTAAGACACCACCGTATAAAGATCTCTTAACTGGCCTCAAACACCAAAGCAAAAACACGAGGAAATAAAACAACCAAACTCTGAACAAACGAGCCAAAACTTCCTCCAGATTCCAGACTAGAGTACAGACGGGTGAAGAAGTTGTGCAAAAGTCGCCATAATTAGCACAGAGAAGTGTCTGAAACATGAACAAACCTACACTTACATTCATTTCTTGTCTTGTTATTCCTTCAGGGTTTGTGAGACTCTAACAAGAAGCAGGCAACAGAGTTGAACTGTAAACACGATGCAGCAGAAACGTTTCTGATGCAGCATTTTGGTGAATTTCCCTCCACATCTGAGAGTGATCAGACTCTGCAGCTCCGCTTAAACCCAGAGAAATGTAAATACATGGACGGCACATGCACACGCTCTGGTTTCCATCAGTCTGGAGTGTGTGGTCTGTTTCTGAATGAAGAGACACGAGGGGAACTTTAATCCAGAGAATAATCATGTGACAGGGATGAAAACATGATAATAAACTAAAGGAACGACTCAAACTAAAGCAGCCACTGTTTCTACCTGAGTGAGTTCTGTCTCCTCTGTCCATGTTTCTGCTGCAGACTAGAGCTGAACGATTTATCATTTTCTGATCGAAATCGCAATTTCAAACACGGTGATCATGTTTTCGTTAAAGCTGCGATTTTTTTTTACTCCTGACTGACCCAGGATCTGTTATATCAGCTGTTTCACACACACCTGTCTCTGAGTGTGAGACTGTTGGGAAAATCCTTTTTTCCTTGAGATTGTTGAATTTTGTTTTGAATTGTTTTGTATTTTATTTTATTTAACTTGACACAATTGAGAATATTTTGCACTACGTCATTTCTAAAAGTCAAGAGTCAAAGATAGCTCTTTTTGTTCTTCAGTTTTTATAACTAAAAATACAATTTAGAAGGTCCGGTTTAGAAATGACAGGAATAGGTTTTAGGGATTTAAGAAAAGTCAAAATTCGACTATTTATCTAAAAATCTCCTTAATTTTTTTTTACCTTTTACTCTTTAATTTTGTATTTATTTCATATAATTTTGACTTAAATCTTCGAATTTTGACTTTTTATATCAAAATTTCAACTTTTTATCTCAAACATTGCCTTTATTTCAAAACTTAGACTTTAGTCATCTTAAAATTTTGACCTTAAATGAGAAAGTTTGGACTTTTTTTCCACATAATGTTAAATTGATTTCTTAAACTCTGGAAGTTTATTGACTTTTTGTCTCAGAATTTTGTCTTTATTTCTCAAATTTTCCACTTTTCATATTAAAATATTGACCTTTTATCTCAAAGTTTGAAACAATTTTTACCTTCAGTTTTTATTTTCATCCTCACATTAGAGTAAAAGCTTTTGATGTTTCAATGGTTTGATGTAATTTTCTGTCAAGTTTGTAAATGTTACTGTACTAAATTGTGAAAATTTCACTAAATTTGATTTAAAGAAAATCGTGAATCAAATTGAAATCGCTGTATCTGCCAGAAAAATCGCAGTTAGATCTTTTTCTGAAACCGTTCAGCCCTCCTGCAGACGTCTAAAGTGGAGCAGCAGCTGTCTGCTTCGGTCTGTCAGCGGCTCGGCTGCAGACTCTTAAAAATAATCAGAGTGAGTCAGGAGCCGGATTCAGCTCTGAGCTCCGACTGACCGAGTTGGCAAAGTTCTCCATCGGAGCTAAAACCAGGAACGAGTTTGATTCTCCGGAGAGGTTTCTGAAACTGGAACAAAGAGCAGCGAAAACTTTCAGATAACACTGATTTCTATCTTTTTTTTTTTTTTTAGCTACAGTCCCAAAAAAAGAAGAATAACATATTTTGTTCGCCAAAGGATCCTCCTCCTCCACCCTTTCTCCCAGTCTCCAAAAATGTTTGCCCTTTAAATTAAAGAGCAAAAGCCCAAAGAAATATAACTTCCCAAGAAAAATAGAGGATCCTTTTTCATGGTTATTATGCTGATAAACTTTGCCATGATGCATTCAAATTCTCAAAGCAGGAACAAAGATTTAAATGCACCTCAAACTGCACTCGCCTTGTTTGTTAACATCGAATTAATCAAATTAGCCCATTTTGAATGCAAATTAGCAGCACTGTTGGTAACTTTCTAAAGAACAAACCAACAGTTTAGAATGAATTTTGAGTTTAAAGTAATATATCTGTTCATATCACTTCTTCAAAGCTGAATCAGCCTGGATTTCAACCCCTGCACCATTTTTTAATCTGAATTTGTCTCTGTTTGCAAGCTCGCTCCAACTGGATATAAACTTAGAAACAACATCCATCATTGAAATTTCCCTTCTGGGATTAATGAAGTTTTTTCATTTTATTTAATTCGTGTCTCCTGTTGCCAGCTCCTCAGCAAGAAAAGCTGCTGTGGCTGTCCCAAGGCCCCGTTTACACGACAACGCTTCGGAGCATTTCACCCTTAACGTGAAAAACACAGTAAAAAAAAATTATGTTTACACAGAACTGTACAATAAATGCACCTTTTGTTAGAAGGCAGTCAGCAGATTCTTCAGCACAAGAACGAAACTACGATGGAGTATTAGGGCCACATTGAGAAAAGAAAATGAGGGGAGGAATTTTTTCCCCCTCTCCCTCACCCAGTCGGTAAAGTCGAAATATCGAGGATAAAGTCGAAATGTCGAGAATAAAGTGGAAATGTCGAGAATAAAGTTGAAATGTTGAGAATAAAGTTGAAATGTTGAGAATAAAGTCGAAATGATGAGAATAAAGTTGAAATATAATGTCGACATTTCAACTTTATTCTCGACATTTCAACTTTATTTTTGCCATTTCGACTTTATTCTCGACATTTTGACTTTACTGACTTGATGAGGAGGAGGGGGAAAAAAAGTTCCTCCCCCCATTTTTTTTCCCCTCACTGTGGCCCCAATACTCCGTCGTACGAAACAGTAGGTCGTTGTTGTTGTTGCTGTTTTTCGGTTCGTACACAGTGGAGGTTTAATGCAGAGCTGAGCATTTTCACTGAAAACTCCAGCTTGTCCTTTACATGGCAACAGTGAAAACGGCATTTCAGTAAAATTCTGTTTTCTAAAGTTTGTTTCAGGTCGACTGAAATAATGTTTCTGTGTAAACAGGAGGCTGAAACTCAACAATACTTCTGTGTTTCACCCTAAGGCGTCATCCACACGAAGTCAAAACGCTTAACAGTTTCCAAAACGATCGTCATAAAGATGAAGGTGTCTCAGAAAAAGTGTGCGTCTATATGAATGCTTTCGATAAGCATGAGGATGCTGTAAAACACTTGCCAGACCTCTAGGGGCGCTGTAACGATATGAGGGCTACATAGTACGCCGCCATTATTGTTGTTATTGTTGCCATAGTGTAATGGACCTTGTAGATATGGGGAGTTCGGGTCCCATCAAGCCATGTAGTAAAGTTCCGGTCCCAGCTCTGTGTGCTTGTGTGTCATTGGCTGTGTCGTGTCACGTGACTGTACCGTGGCTGAGCTCAGGTATTTCTGAGAGTCGCAACTCAGGAGAGCACATCCTTCCACCGCATCTGTCTGTGTCGATCTGCAGGAAAGCTTTGTTTGTGGGTTTGATTGAGTTTCTTAATATATTCATTCCAGAATTTTGACATTTGGTCCTTTGATAAGAGTGACTTTGGGGACTTTTGCTTATAACAATTTTTGTTGTATGTACAGCTTTTATATGTTTGTATAAGTAAGTCACGACCTTTTCATGCTCTTAGTTACATTATGAACAATTTTTGTCTTGTGTGTTTCTTTCAGTTTCACAGATCGTGTTAGGGAATACCTTGTAAGGAATCTTTGTGACAAAGACAAGCAAGTAAAGGGTCTCAACCTTCTTCTACGTCTGAGTCTCACTTTCATCCTTTTCAAGATCCAGCACATCTGTTTAACTACCTGTCACGTAGTTCAGACCTTGCGAACGAAGGGGACAGAATACATAGTGACGCTTGTGGCGCATGCGTATTAATGACGATGTGAAAACATGACGTCAGCGTATCTGAAAAGTTGCGGAGAGCCAGTTTACACGGAGCCGCGTATACGGCGTTTCTAAATCTTCCCACTTTGGAACCTGGTTTCAGAAATGATCGTTTACAGACGCCGTCTTCGTATGGATGAGACGCAGATTCGGCAAAAAACTTATGACCTCGTTTTGTCCTCGTGTGGATGTGGCCTTAAACTGTTCTAGTGTAAAAAGCCCCTTAAAGTCTCTAGTTTATTTCAGCTTCACAACAGCGAACTTATCAAGCTATCTTCTCATTTCATTCACTTCACTTTGCTCTGATATGATTTAAAACAACATTATTTAAACATTAGTCCATACATTGAGGGTTATGCAAGTTGTTAAATTCCAGAAAAGCTTCAAAAAGTACTTCTCTCTGATTTAATTCCTATTGAACAGGTTGTTTTGAAGCAGGTGAGTTAGTGGAGACAAACCGAGTCGTTTTGCTGATGGAGCAGGTGGTTGGCGTCCGTATTAAACTCTTCTGCATGAATTCACCGCTCTGTGGAGAACCTGACTCTGAGCAGCCATCTTTGTTTTTCCTCCCTGACCTCGGCTCCTCGCATCGGTCCAAACAGCCGCAGACCTCACTGAGGGGTCAAACTGTCAGGCTGGAAAACAAGCGGCGCTCAGAAAACACACGGGTCTGTATGTTTCCACAGCTGGCGCTCACATGATCCCGTGGATTCTGCACGGTCACGCCGCATCAGCCCGCGGAGACGCGAACACGTCCGTGAGAGCGGAGCGGCTCAGGAGCGGCGTCGGCTCGTCGTGGGTGTTTGTTCTGGTCTGATTTTGGGGCCAGAGCGTGTTTGTCATGTGCCAGAATTCAGGTCAAACACACGTCACATGAAACATCAGAACTGGGTCAAACTGGACGTTTTTAGTGCGTGGAACGAGGAGGTCACGCCAAATCAGGTTTCACAGTTTCAGAGTTCAGACAGAGACGTCACGGAGCCGATTCTTTACGCTCAGGTAGTTCAGGTGATTTAAGGTGGATTTCTACGGTGGCCAGTAGGTGTCAGGAGATTCACAAAAACTACAACACGATGGAAACAACAAAAACTGATGTTAAAAGCCTTCGACTCTTAGCCTGTTTTCAACATGAGCGTTTATTACATTTTAACGTGGCTTTTTGTGTTGTGGCTTTTGCCGCCATGGTGTGGCTTTTGCATTCACATTGTGGCTTTTGCCTTTGCATTGTGGCTTTTTCCATCATGTTGTGGCTTTTTCCATCATGTTGTGGCGTTTGCATTCAAATTGTGGCTTTTGCCTTTGCATTGTGGCTTTTTGCCATTGTGTTGTGGCTATTGCCACCAAAGTGTGACTTTCACCTTTGCATTGTGGCTATTCCTTTGCATTGTGGCTTTTGCTATTGTGTTGTGGCTTTTGCCATCATGGTGTGGCTTTTGCCATCATGGTGTCGCTTTTGCATTCACATTGTGGCTTCTGCCTTTGCATTGTGGCGTTTTGCCATTGTGTTGTGGCTTTTTCAATCATGGTGTGGCTTTTGCATTCACATTGTGGCTTTTGCCTTTGCATTGTGGCTTTTTGCCATTGTGTTGTGGCTTTTGCCACCAAAGAGTGACTTTCACCTTTGCATTGTGGCTATTCCTTTGCATTGTGGCTTTTGCTATTGTGTTGTGGCTTTTGCCATCATGTTGTGGCTTTTGCCATTGTGTTGTGGCTTTTGCCATCATGTTGTGGCTTTTGCATTCACATTGTGGCTTTTGCCTTTGCATTGTGGCTTTTTGCCATTGTGTTGTCGCTTTTGCCATCAAAGTGTGACTTTTGCCTTTGCATTGTGGCTTTTGCTATTGTGTTGTGGCTTTTGCCGTCACGTTGCAGCTTTTGGCATCATTGTGTGCTTTTGCCGTTGCATTTCGCCATTTGCCACTGGGTTGTGGCTTTTGCATTTGGTTTGAAGCTTTTTCCATCATGTTGTGGCCTTTGCATTCACATTGTGGCTTCTGCCTTTGCACTGTGGCTTTTTGCCATTGTGTTTTGGTTTTCGCCATCATGTTGTGGCTTTTGCCATCATGGTGTGGCTTTTGCCATCATGGTGTGGCTTTTGCCATTGTGTTGTGGGCTCTGCCTTTGTATTGTGGCTTTTTGTCGTCGTGTTGTGGCTTTTGCTGTCACATTGCAGCTTTTGGCATCATTGTGTAGTTTTTTGTCGTTGTGTTGTAGCTTTTGCGTTTGGTTTGTAGCTTTTGCCATCATTATGTGGTGTTTGTATTTGTGTTGTGATTTTTTGCAAATCGTCTGACACCTACAGGCCACCGTAGATTTCCACCTCTGCTCAGTAAACCCAGCGATGAAGTGGGTCAGAGTTTGAACCAGACAAACTGAAAGTTATTTCCTGTTATTAAGTGACATCATCGAGAAACGCACAGAGACGAGTGATGAGACAGAAAAAGATCCTGATCTGACGACCCCCTGCTGGGAGAGTGTGTGTGTGTGTGTGTGTGTGTGTGTGTGTGTGTGTGTGTGGAAAGAGAGAGAGAGATGGAGGGAGAGAGAGCAAAGATGAGGGCAAATGAAAATGAGGTGTGATAGAAAAATGAATGTGTGTCAGCGAGGAGTGAGTGAAGAAAGGAGCGATGAAAAGAGAGAACGAGAGGAAGGAAACTGGAGGGAAAGTGAGAGAAAAGGAGACAAAAAGGAGAGAGGAGAGAAAGAAACTGAGGATGGAGAAAAAGAGGAATAAAGAGAAAAGAGCGGTCAGAAAAGAGAAAAGAAGAAAAGGATGGAAAGTGAAAAAAAGGAGGAAGAAAAGGATGTGGATGAAGAGAAAGAGAAAAGGAGAAACTATGAAAAAGGAAGAGAACGATGGAGAAAAAGGGAGGTGAAGAGAGATATGAGGAGAATGTGTGTGNGGACGAGGAATTTTCACCCCGGGGCAACTAGACGTGTGTGTGTGTGTGTGTGTGTGTGTGTGTGTGTGTGTGTGTGTGTGTGTGTTTTCTTCTACCAGTGGAATCTGCAGAGGAGACGAGTGAGGCCACCAGTCGACAGCACAGCTGGTTACAATCACTAAAGACTGTACACACACACACACACACACACACACACACACACACACACACACACACACACACACACACACACACACACACACACACACGTCTAGTTGCCCCGGGGTGAAAATTCCTCGTCCATCTCTGAAACTCCAACTTTAAATAAAGAAGAGAAACATCCTCCACTCTGTCGTCCAATCACAGGCTGCGTTACTGCAAAAGTGAAAAAACTGACTCTGCTGTAAAAGCTTCTCTGATTGGTCGGATGGATTTTGGTTAAACTGGTTAATTCTCATTTTTAATTCTCATTTTTAATCCTCTCTGGAGTCAGCAGGGGTGCGTTCAGGAATCTCGGGGCCTCTGAGCGACTGTGACACGAGGCATCAACGCGTCACCGACCTCTGCAGCTCCTCGCCACCGAGACGTTTCCTCTACGTCTAAAAAAAAATTATATTTAAAATAAAGCAAAGCTGCTCTGAGATACTGACATTATTCTGATTATTCACCAACCTGTCAAGATGCTGAGATGAAAACATGAAGCTGTGATCGTTTGAAGCTGCACTTACAGACAGAAAATGCTGAAGTGGACAAATTGCAGATAAACAATAGTTCAACGCCCCCTCAGAGGACAGGAATGTGTGTGTGTGTGTTACTGTATCTATGGATGTACATGTGAGCATAGAAAACAAAAGCATATGTAGGACAAACAGCTCTGAGCCATTAATGTCTCATTTTTTTCCCATGGCCTCATGAACAAACCTGACCCAGCACTTTCTGCAGAACAACAACACGCCGCCACAAAGACCGCCTTACGTATCTGCTCGCATTCGCCGCAGCAACCTTTGACCAACTCTCCTCCATACTTTAATCACACATGCACTGCAAAAACTGAAATCTAAGCAAGTCATCATGTCTTATTAGTCGTAAAAATTGTCTTATTGTTCTTAATTTGAGCCACATTCACCAGACCAGGTCATAAAAATGTCTTATTTCAAGTTTTTTAAAGACAAAAATGAGGTGTAAATTGTTTGTAACAAGTCAAAAAAATCTGCCAATGGGATAAGACGAATTCACCCGGGAAGTTTCTTGGAATTAGAAAGATGTCTTATAACAAGAATCTTTTATATTATCCCATTGGCAGATTTTTTTTACCTTTTACAAGCAATTGATGCCTCATTTTTGAGAAGTTATGATATCACCAAAATATGACATGGAAAAGTGTCTTTAAATGTAGCTCATAGATTAAAGTTTTGAGAAATACAGTTTTATGGGTCTAAGAGGCAGAAATGTGCTGTCCATATACAGACCCTTTCTAAAAAAATTAGAATATCATGGAAAAGTTTATTTATTTCCATATTTCCATTCAAAAAGTTAAACTTTCATAGATTAAAGATTCAGGGCCCACAACTTAAATGATTTCAAGTGTTTATTTGTTTATTTTTTACATAATTTGGGCTTCCAGCTCTTAAAACCCAGGAAAACAGGAATTCATAAAATTAGAATACTATGAAGAAATCAGCCCAAATTTTGCAGGGCATGAATGTTTTAAACTGAGAGTCACACACTTATCATCCACTAAACTTATAGCACCTGCACAGGTTTTCCCAGGTGTCATTAAATTGCTTCAGTTTGGCTAAATTGTATCAGTTCAGTTCAATATGGGGAAGACTGCAGACCTGACAACTGTCCAGAAGACATAAAAATGTCTTATTTCAAGTTTTTTAAGACAAAAATGAGGTGTAAATTGCTTGTAACAAGTCAAAAAAATCTGCCAATGGGATAAGACGAATTCACCCGGGAAGTTTCTTGAAATTAGAAAGATGTCTTAAAACAAGAATCTTTTATCTTTTATCCCATTGGCTGATTTTTTTTTTACTTGTAACAAGCAATTTACACCTCATTTTTCTTTAAAAAACTCGAAATAAGACATTTTTATGACCTTGTCTCGTAAATGTGGCTCAAACTAAGAAAAATAAGACATTTTTTACAACAAATAAGACATAATGACTTGCTTAGATTTCAGTTTTTGCAGTGTGAACACTCCCGTACGGTCAGAATTATCCAATCAGCTCGTCACTGCTGCTCTGCCTGGCCCTTTTTTTTTTTTCTACCCGTGTAAAATTCGAGGTGAAGATGCTGTGAAGCGTCAAATGTTTGAGTATGAAACGCTGAATCTGGCGTTTGTTTGTCGTAAACTCACGTAGATGTGTCTCTGCTGGTAGCGCAGGAAGAGGTTGTGCATGATGGCGCCGTCGTGCAGGTCCTCCAGGGCGGCCATGTCCTCCACCCCCCTGACGCTGCTGAGGTGCATGGGCTGCACCTTCTGCCGCGTGAGGGCGTTCTGCTTGTAGGTGTACACCTGCGACGGAGAAACGGGGAAACTTTGAGATGTTGATCATACAAACAAACACAAAATCAAACAGTTTTTCTCTTAAATGGCGTCCGTGCAGATGAAGGAACGGGAAAATCTGGACAAATGTTGGACGAGGAAAAGTCCAGGACACTCTCTCTTTAAAAGTCTCAAAAGCCTCATTTAATGACAAGTTCAAGTAGAAAAACAGAAGCTCCTATAAAGTGGTGCTACACTGACAAAAAAGTCCCATCTCAACACTTTAAAATATCAGTAGATGGCGCTGTTTGGGCGACACAAACGCACAATTAGCTCCACATTCAGCTGTTTTGTAAACTTGTCTTGCAACTTGCAAATTGGCTGATTGACCGTTGTCATGCACATTTCTGCCATGTTCGATCGATTAAATATTCTCTCGTCTGATCAACGAAATAGATCTGAAATGTATCAGTTGTTATGCTTTTATTCATCCTGGTTATTTAAAACTTCTACAGATTTTTTTTATTCCTCCACATTCTCAATCTTAGTCCAAACAGTCTCAGCTCTTTTTGTCTTTGATTGTAAAGATGAAACTTGAAAAGTCAACGATTAAACTCACATTTATAAAACTCTGCTTTAAACAAAAAACAAAACTCTGTGTCCTGGGATCAGAAACGAGGTCAGTGGAGGGAAAACTGGACGTAAACACCAGGATGTAAAACTTGTGGCTGTGACCTCCAATGAGAGAATAAATGAGTCAGTCTGAGCTTTAAAGAGGAAGTGAACGCGGATAAACTGATAAACAGATAAACAGGAACCTGCTCTGCTGGTTGGATGTTTTCCTCAGAGTTTAGAATCCATGTTTTTGAAGTGAATCACACTTTGGAAAGTTGGGATATTGTCTCACAGAGAGTTAAAGACGGGGAACCTGGTTTATTGTGGTGGTTGAATGATCCCACAGACGTCTGATCGCAGCTTTATGTAACGTTAATTCGACCCTGAGGCTGAAAGTTCACCCTCCTCTGCTTTAAAAAGCTCCAGTTTCATGCCGACGTCCTCACAGGTGACATATGGCAGATGGAGAAGGTAAACACGACTCCGAGCTGGAAACGAGCTCATCATCTGTTTCTGAGGACGAAGACGAGCTGCTGTTCAAGACTAAACTCTGTGAGAAGAGTTTATTCTACAACAGCGATTCCCAACCTGTGGTCCGTGGCCCCCTGGTGGGCCGCGAAGGTATAGCAAGTGGGCCGTGAAATCATTTCCAAAAAAGTGTTTAACTGGAGTGTAATTATACAAAGATACAAGGTACAAATACGCATAATAATGTTTGAAATGTTAAACTCGGTTAAGTTTTTAAGGAAATTGAAACAGTTAAGATATTCATATATGAAAAAAGTCCCTTAAGAAGGCATGTTATGACCCTGAAAAACAACAACAACCTGAAATGTAATTAAAAAAAATATATCATATATCCCAAATTTTCAAAAATTGTCGAAAATGTAACAGAAGTGCTGAGCCTGAAATGTAGCGAAAAAGAATAAATTAAAACCCAAAATAAAATAACTGCACCAGAATGTAATAAGTTGTCATATTTTGGGCAAAAAGTTATAATGTTTGTGGCTTAACATCTGTTACATCATCTTCCAGATATCACATTTAGGATTTTATTACATTTTTTTATTACATTTTGGGTCATTGTTAGGAATGGGGTTCCACTTATTGGGTTGGAAGTGGGCCTCAAACATTTTTGAGCTTTAAAAGCGGGCCCTGATTTGGAAAAGATTGGGAACCAATGTTCTACAAAATAGTCAAAACCAGAGATAAGTGGCTGAAAGATTACGTATCCTGGTTCCCTGACACAGCAGAGCGTTTGTCTGTGACGCCGTGACACCAGAAATTTATCCTTTAACTCAACATGATTCAGCGAGACCTTTCAGAAACTCCAGGTTGGAAATTTAAACTGTAAATCAACACATGTAATCTTAAAATCTCATCATAAAATCTCACATCAAACCAATCCACAAAGAGTAATCTGTCAAATAAACCCTCTGCCTGTTGACACTGTGGCAAAACGACAGGAGCAATGACATTTAGCAGACACAAACGTCAAAGCTATGATGTCACTCTACACTCACCTGGACTTTGGTATCCACTATTATTAATACTGATCTGATATCAGTATTAATAATTAACGGGGTGAGACTGAGAGGTTTGTTTCTGCAACTTCAGCCTCTTATAACTTTGTAAACCTCAGTGAAATAAAAATGTACTCAAACTGACTGTATCATTATTATTTACGGGATTATAAATGTGGAAATTTTAGTGCTCAAAAACTGCTTTTCTAATTTTTTTGTTTCTATTTCAATGTGCATATGTTACTTAATGTTACACTTAAATTTCTTTTTTTTTGTATTTATTTAGCACAAGACCATTCTAATAAAACATTAATTAAAAACTGTTGTTTATGGCACAGTGACATATCATAGTGCAGCTCACATCACAATGGAGAAAAACTTCTGAAAAAAAAAAAGGGAGACTTGTTTATAACAATATAATGGTGCAATATTTTGTGAATTCAATATCACAGTGGATGGGAAAATGAATTTTATCTTCTATATAGTGCAAAAACAGCTGAAGTACTTAAGTTCTGTATCTATGTTCTTTTATTTAACAGACCACACAGCCTTATATTTATCGTATTCACATAAAAAGATGTCATTTCTGTCCTCTCTCTAAATCGGGAACAGCAGAGTTCCGCCCCGATGCATCCAAAGACATGAACATATGAGCGCGCACACACATAGAGATGGGCACACTCAGAATAGAAGACAAAGAGTCCAGGAAATTAATGTGAAACCAGAAAAAGAAACTTGGGAAAAATACTTTTTTAAGACCTTCTTTGAGATTTCTTGGATAAAAACAGCGTCTTATACTCAGAAAGATACAGTGAATATCATATTCAGTTTTCTACAAAGAAGATTAAATGAATGATGAAGATAAATAATGCTGCGTTAAATCAGTGGGTCAGTCTTAAAACACAGAATAAGAATTAAAACAATAAGTTCATAATCTTCAACAACATCAGCATCAAAACCCTCAGAGTCTCGTCCTTCGTGACATAAGCTGTGACTTTAGCCCACAGGGCGAGCGAGTGGTGAAAAGGAACTAACCAATGAGGTTAATTAAAAGAAGACCCCAAATTATCAGCGCTCTGCAGGAGGTCTGCACCCCCCCCCCCCCCCCCCCCCCCAGGAACAGGGGTCACCATAAAGACCCGGATCAAACCTCACGTGGAGAAACCCTGTGGCCTGAAGTGACTCTGCTGCTGCCTCAGCCTTTTTTCTGTCACACACACATTAAAGCACAGAGGTTCGGCTGTTTTTTTAAATTTTTTTTTAGCTCTGTGACGTGTTTCAGTGGTTTAAAGAAAAAAAAAAAAAGAGTCTGCCAACACGCCTTCGCCACAGGTGGATTTACATTTCACAGCCTTATTTTACACCGGGTTTTTCCCTGATTCAGAGGTTTCTATTTCAGACTCCAGGCCTCAATAATCTGGTTTTGAAACACCAAAAAAAAGGAGTTACAACATAATCATCCAGCTGTGCAGAAAACCTGAATATTCAGCTACATCTATGCACTGTTCAATAATAATGCAGGGATTTTATTCCTAGTAAGGAAATTTATTTCAACAATATAAATACATAGTTTGAATACAAACACTGTGCTTAAATGGAAGACAGCTCGTTCTGTGAAATTTTGCAGTAAATAGGAAATAAACGCATTGGATTCAGTGTGCAAGGTGCCATGGATCCGAAAAAACGCATCCAAAAATTACGGACTCGGTGTGCAAAGACCTTTACACTCACTACAGACTTTTTAATCCACTGCCCACGTCTGATTTTTAGAGACCGAAACTACCACAGCTAAATGTCAAATATTATCTCAAAATATTAACCTAATCCTTTCCACTATCTCATCCTTTTGTACAGAAAACTCTGGACACACGAGTCTATCAGACAGCTCTCTTCTTTTTCTTTTTAGTTATTTTTTGGGGGCATTTTGTGCCTTTATTGGACAGGAGAGAGGACAGTAGATAGAGTAGGAAAGGGGGAGAGAGTGAGGAGTGACATGCGGGAAACAGGCCACAGGTCAGATCCAAACCCAGGCCACCCGCTTGAGGGCGAATCTCATGGTGAGCGACCTAATCCACTAGGCCAGTGGTTCCCAACCTTTTCCAACTCAGGGCCCACTTTTAAAGCTCAAAAATGTTTGAGGCCCACCTCCAAACAAATACATACCGCTAAATACGTTTTTTTTAGAACCCCATTTGTAACAATGACCCAAAATTTAATTTTAAAAAATGTAATAAAACCCAAAATGTGATATCTGGTAGATAATGAAACAGATGTCAAGCCAAAAACGTATCAACTTCTTGCCCAAATTATGACAACTTGTTACATTCTGGTGCAGTTATTATATTTTGGGTTTTACTTTATGCTTTTTCGTTACATTTCGTGCTCAGCACTCTGGTTACAGTTTTGACAATTTTTGAAAATTTGGGATTTGTTACATTTTTTTCAATGACATTTCAGGTTTTTGTTATTTTTCAGGTCATGCTATCGAAAGAGGAATAACATGCCTTCTTAGGGGACTTTTTTTCATATATTAAAATCAGAACTGTTTTAATTTCCTTTAAAACTTAACCGAGTTTAACATTTTGAATGTTATCATTTGTATTTGTATCTTAATATTTCGATTTGTACCTTGGTCATCTTTATATAATTACACTCCAATAAAATACTTGTTTGGAAATGATTTCGCGGCCCACTTGCTGTACCTTCGCGGCCCACCAGGGGGCCACGGACCACAGGTTGGGAATCGCTGCACTAGGCCATCTGTGCCCCAGATGGCTCACTTTTAAGATATTAAAAAACTGCATTAAGAGATCGTCCTATACACCAAAATTTACTGCACATAAAAGTTTGGCAGCAACTCAATGAGCTGTTTGTTCTTAAAGCTGCACGTCCTCATGTGGCGTCTGTAGGGGGCGATATGAGGGTTTGACAAACACAAAAGTGCCACTGATGTGATCATGATTTAATCCCTGAATTAACAGATGTTAAATTTGCCTCTTTGGTTACAATGAAACATTATTATTAAAACAAACAAAGCTTTAGCGCTGCTGCTGTTTTTGCTTCCTGGCCCCGTTTTTGACGCCAGCTTTCTTCCTCCTGGGGGTGATTAATAAAAAGTTCTGCCATTAGAGCTACATCACAAACCAAAAATACAAACAAGGCCGCAAGAGTATGAGCCAAAGAATCTGACATGAGTTTGGACTCAGAGAAGCACAAAGAGAATCTCTCTCTCTCTCTCTCTCTCTCTCTCTCTCTCTCTCTCTCGCGAGGCCCCAAAAGACAGCGACCAGCAGCTGGGCGGCGAGTTACTTTCGAAGACAGACTCCTCAGTTAGTGTAGACTGGGGGCTGTGTGTTGGGGGGGGTGTGGTTTTGGGGGAGTGACATAGGGTAGTCCGGAGTAAAGTGTGTAAGGACGACGTGTGACGCTTCAGGGGGAACCGAACGTCACCCAAACGTCTCGCAGGCGGATGAAATGTGACCGTGGTTTTTCAGCAGGGAAGCGTCAACAATTCTGTAAAAAACCTGAACGACCTGACAGGTTCATGAGCCAAAGAGTCGCTTCAGGCCATCGCTGCTTTTTGAGCCAGAGAAATAATGAAACCTGAGGAAAAAAAACTGAAAATGGAAAAGGAATCTACGGTTTCTGGTCGGCCATTATTTCAACACACTTCAACTAACCTGAAGTGGCCTTTGAGCAACATCATCAAACTGATTCAGAGACTGAACCGTTTGAACTCTCTGAGGTAAACACAGTTAAAGAGCAAACTGGTCAAACTGGTCTGATGTAAACAGAATTTTCAGTCAACACACAGACACGAGTTCACAGTCCTGGAAACGACGGTTAGATACTATAAACACACTTCACAGGAGGGTTTAAAAGCCGAGCTTATCTCTGCAAACTAATCCCTCTTTAAAACACATGACTGTACTGGTTTCAATAAAAGATGAAACTAAATGATACAAAACAATATGATACAACAGAGTAAGGTGTGATGCAATGTGATGCCCTGTTAGCATGACATGATAACATAAAATACATTATGTTGCAAAACTGCAGGAAGGATAAGGAATAGTTTGATGCTTCAGGATACGATGAAATGATAAGAATACACTGCCTGGCCAAAAAAAAGGTCATACACTCTAATAATTCATTGGACCGCCTTTAGCTTTGATTACGCATTCACTGTGGCATTGTTTCCATAAGCTTCTGCAATGTCACAGATTTATTTCCATCCAGTGTGTCATTAATGTTTCACCAAGATCTTGCATTGATGATGGTAGAGTCTGACCGCTGCACAAAGTCTTCTCCAGAACATCCCAAAGATTCTCTATGGGGTTAAGGTCTGGACTCTGTGGAGGTTAATCCATGTGTGAAAATGATGTCTCATGCTCCCTGAACCACTCGTTCACAATTTGAGCCCCATGAATCCTGACATTGTCATCTTGGAATATGCCCGTGACATCAGGGAAGAAAAACTCCATTGATGGAATAACCTGGTGGTTCAGTATATTCAGGTAGTCAGCTGACCTCATTCTTTGAGCACATACTGTTGCTGAACCTGAGCAACTGCAGCAACCCCAGATCATAACACTGCCCCCACAGGCTCGTACAGTAGGCACTAGGCATGATGGGTGCATCACTTCACCTACCTCTCTTCTTACCCTGATACGCCCATCACTCTGGAACAGGGTAAATCTGGACTCATCAGACCACATGACCTTCTTCCATTGCTCCAGAGTCCAATCTTTATGCTCCCTAACAAACTGAAGACTTTTTTTCCGGTTAGCCTCACTGATTAGTGGTTTTCTTAAAGCTACACAACTGTTCAGTCCCAATCCCTTGAGTTCCCTTCTCATTGTGCGTGTGGAAATGCTCTTACTTTCACTACTTTTTAATTGATCGCCGATCACCATCATTCAGGATTTTTTTCCGGCCACATTTCTTCCTGGAAGACGATGGGTCCCCACTATCCTTCCAGTTTTTAATAATGCGTTGTGTAAACGGGGCCTTAGTGGACTCTCTCTGTCTGACTCTCTTTTTGTGATGTCCTAACCATCACTGTGGACCCCCCCGCCCCTCTCACAGAGGGCAGGTTTGTCCCCTGGCTTTGTCCTCATTAGGTCTCTAACTGGTCCAGTTGTCTTTGTGAAGATGTGGAGGGTCCACGCCGTGACGACAAAGCCGAGGGGCCCGGGCGCTAAGCCTAGCGACAGATGCTAACTGTAGTAAATCTCTGTGAAACAAAGCCATTAGACAGCATTTCTGCAAGGGGGGGGGGGGGGGGGGTCACTGCTGTACCCTGGGATCAGCAGAGACTCTGGTCCTGGATCAGAAAGGATTCACTTTGTTGTTTTAGTTTAAGTGGATCAGGAACAAATTCACTCGACTAATTAAGACTCCGAATGGAAAGAACTGTGATTTTTTTATTTACTGATATTTATTCTGGGGCTTAAATGTTGGATTTTAATAAAAAATCAAATCTCTGTGAAACTCAGGGTAAACTCCCTCAGGTGTGTTAACAGCGAACGTCAGCTGCAGTAAATCGCTTCACTTTCATTTCTCTGACTCTGTGTCAACCCTTAGTTTGTCAGAGCAGAAGAAATAAAACTCCTCATTTTGTGTTATTAAGGAAACCTGAGCCCTCGCCCCCTTAGTCTGTCTGTCAGGGAGCTGGACAGGTAACTCACCCAACCGAGCTTCACCTCCCCCGCACACACATCACTGTCATCATCATCATCATCATCATCATCATCAAAAGCAGCAGCTGCTCTTTGAATCAACATTTATCTCTCGCTGTATTGTTCAGCTTAGGAGCAGGAGACCGTCTGCGCCGCAGAAAAAAACCTGAAACCTGACGACACCTGGACTCAGAGTTCATGTGAGCGCACGCAGAGACAGTCGACTCATCCTCAGGGGACAAAGAATCATCTCCACAAATTACAGAAATTTAATCTGTAGTCAGATGGAAACATTGCGAGGGGTTTTTCTATGTTGTGAAAGTTAAATATTTACACTCAGTTGTATCTTAACTGTAACTGATGAGGCTTGAAAACTGTAATGTTTGGTCATAATATAGTACAATGACTTAAATATCAAAATATATTGTGACTAAATCTTCCATATTCAACCAAAAGTATCAGGATGATTTCATTTTGCGACCTAGATATCTTTTAATATTTTAGCATTACTTCAGTATTTTTGGCATCATAGCCCCACCTATATAATGATAATAATAATAATAATAGCCTCATTTATATAGCACTTTTCAAAACAATGCTACAAAGTGCTTCACAAAAATTAAAAACTTTGACAAGAAACAAAAGAGAGTACATAAAGCCGAAGTAAAAAAACAAATAAAAGAGAAATTTGCAGAGGGGTAGAGGAGACACAGCAAGTTATTAAAAATAAATAAGAGGCTAAAAACCACCACTGAGGAAAAAAAGTTCATATATTTTGACTTATTTATCCTCGGAATGTTATTTCTTCGTTTTATTATCATGATATCTTGTATTCTTAATATCTAATATTATTGTATCATAACTTAAAGTAGCAGTGAGGACTATTTAGAAAAGCTAGCACCAGAGATAAAGACTCCACTTCCCATAAGCCCTTGCTTCCCACTGTCAGGATGAACCAAGATGTGTGTTTGTTTTCAAAATTAAAAGGAGATCAGATCTTTTTGTCATGTATTTATCAACAGTTACGTAGCACTATTGTTTGAAATGTAACAACAATCAAACTTTATAACTTTGTAGCGTAGTTTAGTAGCCGGCTACATTCATCTTAGCTCCTCACAGCTCAGTGCTCTGAGACATGTCCTTACCGTGTAACGTTAGTGAATCCTGGTTGTGTCCTACCAGTGCTCATCTACCAACTCCAACCTCACCAAGCAGAGCAAACGTAACCTGGCTCTTCTGTAAATTGGTGTAAATTAGTGCTGGAAAACTGGGAAATAGCATTTAGAAATGACTTTTTTTTAGTGCTGATAATCTCATTTAAAATTTAGGTAACGAACAGGTATAAATCCAGATATGAGATTTTTTTCAGGATCACTTAAAAAGTCCTCACTGTCCCTTTAATTCTTGTGGCGATATCATGTTGTAATTAATATTTTTTTGTGACTTAAGTCTTCACAAATATATCATTTTGTTCCTGAAATTTCTTCATAACATTATATTATCAGTATTTCTCAGTTTTATATCCTGATGTGTAATATCGTCATTAGATTTTATAATATTGTGTAAGTTCAGGGACTTCAGTGTCTAGTAAAACTGTTTTTGTGAGTAGAATGATGATAATTATGTTCTTTTTTGTAGAAGCATGCTGTAAGATTTTCACCCAAACACAAAAACAGACACACAAAACAATGTGGGCGGGGTCAGTGGTTGTCTTGCTCTCTGATTGGTCAATGTCATTTTCCTCACAAAGAGCAACATCTGCTCCTAAGTGAAACAGGTGACATCCATCTCCTGTTACACACACACACACACAGAAGCGGCACACTTCCCCTCAGGGCTCACGTTTCCCGTCTGTTCAGTGACTTTTTTTTTTACTTTTTTCTGTTTGAGGACGGAGCTTTTCACCTGAGGCCTCGGAGCAGAGGAGCAGCTTTAACAGGAGCTGAGTCGGTAAAAAGCAGGAGATAAGAATGTTTTAATCTGCCTCTAAATCTGCAGGACAATACGCCGCCTCCACATGACCCTAAATCCCTCAGCGCTCACATTTACACGCTGTCTCCTGGTGGCGACCCTCTGCTGCTCACACAGGACGGCTTTGTTGGAGCTGTCAGCACAGAAGGGAGGAGCAAATCCACCAGAACAGGTCACTTAAAGGGGGGGGGGGGACAAAACTTTATCTAAAAAGGGCCATGTTTGATACTGTAAAAATGTGATATCATGATTTAATACATGAGTGCTCTAGTGTTTTATTTCTTTTCAGTGATTTCTGAATAAAAAAATCTGTCTCTAACTTTAGTTAGACATGCTTCTGTTTTCATTACAAACCTCTGAGATAAAACTTCACCTTGGAAAAATTAGGGCTGAATGATTTGCAAAAATAATCTTATACTTCCTATATGAGACTTTTGGTGCGATTATTTCCAGGTTCCCATCTTCTCTGTTTTTAAAAAAACTCATTGTAGAACATGAACACTAGAGCTGAACGGTTTCAGAAAAAGATCTTATTGCGATTTTTCTGGCAGATACAGAGATTTCAATTCAATTCACAATTTTCTTTAAATCAAACTTTAGTGAAATTTTCACAATTTAAAGTCAATTTACAAACTTGACAGAAAATTACATCAAACCATTGAAACATCAAAAGCTTTTACTCTAATGTGAGGATGAAAATAAAAACTGAAGGTAAGAATTGTTTCAAACTTTGAGATAAAAGGTCAATATTCTAAAATGAAAAGTGGAAATTTAGAGAAATAAAGACAAAATTCTGACACAAAAAGTCAATAAACTTCCAGAGTTTAAGAAATCAATTTAATATTATGTGAAAAAAGTCCAAACTTTCTCATTTAAGGTCAAAATTTTAAGATGACTAGAGTCTAAGTTTTGAAATAAAGGCAATGTTTGAGATAAAAAGTTGAAATTTTGATATAAAAAGTCACAACTCTAAGATTTAAGTCAAAATTATACGAAATAAATACAAAATTAAAGGATAAAAGGGAAAAAAAAATTAAGGAGATTTTTAGATTAATAGTCGAATTTTGACTTTTCTCAAATCCCTAAAACCTATTCCTGTTATTTCTAAACCGGACTTTCTAAATTGTGTTTTTAGTTATAAAAACTGAAGAACAAAAAGAGCTATCTTTGACTCTTAACTTTTAAAAATGATGTAGTGCAAAATATCCTTAATTGTGTCAAGTTAATTAAAATAAAATTAACAACAATCTCAAGGAAAAAAGGATTTTTCCAACAGTCTCACACTCAAAGACAGGTGTGTGTGAAACAGCTGATATAACAGATCCTGGGTCAGTCAGGAGCAAAATAAAAATCACAGCTTTAGCGAAAACATGATCCCCATGTTTGAAATTGCGATAAAAAATTAGCCCCAAATATTTCTGAATCTGCTTTTTGAACCATTATTACGCATCAACTTTTTTCGTTTCCTCAAATTTTAAAAATTTAATTTAGTCTTTTGCTTTCTCGTGCGTTTTTTGAAATTCTCAACATTCATGAGCATGTTTTTGCGTCTAAATATAATTCTTTTAACGTGCCAGCTGTTAGAGTTCTTGAGTTTCTGCAGATTATATAGAGTTTCAGTTTTATACAAATAGACTATTCACAGTTGATTTATTTTGAGATGCACTAAGGTTTTCTTCAAGCTCCGGACAGAAATGGTAAATGTAAACTTGATTTAGAACATTATTAGTTTGACATGCCTGACTTAAAGGATGGTTTTGTGTCTTTTTAGGCCAAAGTAGAAGAAAAGAGGAGGTTAGAATTGAGTCTCCACCTTCTTGTAAAGTAGAAGAGTATAAAAAAACACCATGAGTCGTTTGTTTTGAGTCGTTGTGCTGACAGGAAGTGATGGTGGTTTTTTGTGTTTGGAGTAAAAACAGAGTCGTTCCCTCACATCTGTGGAGTTTAACACCTCAAAAAGGAAAATCTCTGATAACTAAGACCAAATGTTTGGAGTTAAACCAGACTCTGAAGCAGCCCCTAACACACTCCTGTTCATTTTTCTAACCGTCTCCTCTCGTACGTTTATAAAAACCCTCCGTGACCTCGTCCCATACGTCCTTCACCTCCTCTCTATCCGCTGTTTTCACAACACGGGGATGAAAGAGGTAACGCAGAGCCGCACGGGCTTCTGGGGGATTTACTGCATCCTGAGCTGATCTGAAATGATCAGACTCTGCAGAAGCTTCATGGGAAAAATCAGTCGACGAGTTCTGGAGAATTTCTGAGAGCGGGAACATGAAGCTGGTGTTTGATGGAGCTTTGGCGCATGATAAAAACAAAACAACAAAGAGGTTTTCCTGACAATAAAAACCTGGAAATGAGGGATGAAAAGTTAACTATTACACCCCAGTCTTTGTTTTTATTTGAGACATCACAGGGCCAAATTTCAAAACAAGACATACAAAGATATTGGTGTAATTCTTGGATGTGTTTTTCAAGTTCACGAGAAATTCACAAGAATTTTTCCCCAACTTAGAGTCAGGCTCTGATATCCTGTTAGGATTAACTTTATAGACATTTAACCCAATTTTACGTAAATTTGCACTTTGCTGTTTCAACACGTCAAAAAAGAGTAGCTTCAACCCTAAAATCTGGGTTTTATGATACTGGGAAAAATTATATTGAGATTTTTTTTTTTAAGTTTCCTGCTTTGCTCTGATCTCCCTGAAATGATATCATACTCTCAACTAATCACCTCTGTCTTTCTCTTTGTCCATGACCAATATTTGTGTTCTTTAAGAGTCTTAATCATGTTGATATCTATAAATTATTGATATTGATGTATAACATTTCCTGAAAGTGATTTTTCTCATATCATAATCATAATTATAACGCAATAATATTTGGGTAGCACTTTAGATTAGGTAACACGTATTCATTAATTTGTAGTCAATAAGTAATAATTAGGAGTTAATATATGGAAAAGACTGAATTCATGGTGCAATAGAGGTAGAATAAGGGGTTAATTCGTGCTTAATAAATACTAATTAGTAGCTAGTAAGACTTATATGCATGTTAATAAGCACCTAGTCGATAGTGAATATGTGTTCCCTGATCTAAAGTGTTACCAATATTTGTTATATCTGTTAAAATGCTGCTTATGCTCCTGCACCTGCACATCACAGCCAGAGGGTTTGTCCTCCTCCTGCTTTTTGCCTTTTTTGTAGGCTTGAATAAACCTTTCCAGAGACGTAAATCAATGAAAAGTAATGTTTAGAGATATTTCCAGAACGAGCACGATGCATTTAGAGAAGATGGAAAGAGATAAAGTGCGATTTCTGCAGGAAGCAAAGCAAACTTTAGGTAACGTTTTATGGTGACATTGGGCCTCATTCACGAATAAATGCGTAGAAACGTTCGCACTCCCCGCACGAAATGAGAAACTACGCAAAATCACCGTCGGATTCATGACACGTGCAGCAGCTGTTTTTGTTCGCTCCACCGTGCGTATATTAGTGAATCAGAATCATTCTAAATCGACAGGCGCGTTCCCGTATCCCGAAATTAACATAAACCACGCCTCAATTCATCCATATAAGGACATCTGTTCTGAGGTTCAGGAGGAGGAGCAGTCTTCCTTTAGGTCCTCATCATCAGCATCAACCTCACAGCTCGTTCTCTCGGTGTCTCAGAGACTCGTCTGCAGACGCTCGTCCTGACCGGAGATAAATGATCAGCTGATTCTCCTGGTGCTGTGAGGGAGATCGTACCGTGTATCCGTGACATAAATAACACATTAAAACAGCTGCTGGATATTTTTGCAAACAGGTAAATAAATCTGAGTGAACAGCTGAGCTGTGTGTGCGGCATTTACTCAGAAAATGTTTGAAATCATAAGAAGAAGCAAATTATTTTACGTCTTCATTCAGTTTGCACAACTTTATGAAACTGTTTGTCAGAGCAGTCGACGATTTAATCAACATAAAATAATGTGACATTCTGATCTGCACATGATTATATTTTTAATCTAAACTTAGTATTTAATTTAAGATTCAATATTATAAGCATGATGAGGATGAAAATGTGTCAGTTTCATGGTTATTTAATAAATTTAGCCAATGCGCAATTTTTAATTAATGAATTCTATTTTAGGCTTTTTTATTTTACTGAAAGTAGTTTTAAAATGTTATGTTTTTAGTGAAAAGAGTCTGTTTTAAGTTTTTTAGGAGGCTGATCATTCATTATTTGTGCGTACTCATGGTCTGAGGCAGTTCTAAATTTGTTCGCAAAGTAAGAAGAAATTCAGGTAAGAAAACTTTGATGAATCACAGGTTTGTGCGTCAAACGTTCGTACGCATGGTTTAGGCACAAATTTGTGCGTACGAACGTTTTGTGAATGAGGCCCATTAAGTGTGTCGTACCTGTCCATAGTCAGTTGCGAAGACGACGACTCCTCCAGAGCAGGAGGACACGGTGCTGGGGAGGAACTGCTCGTCCTCCCGCAACCACACACGGTCGCCCTGAAAGAAGAGAGGAACACAGCGTTAAAATCACCAAAAAGGTAAAGGTCACAACATTAAAAAAAACCCATTTCAGCCCCATTTTGACATCAAAATTCTCCAGTGACCCCAGCGACTTTTTCTTTCCAGGATTAATGTCTCAGTAATAGTATTCAGCTTCATTCATTCAGTGATGACAAAGTTCAGGACACTTTCAGTGCCACTCACTCACTGTCATGAACAGTGGTGTACAAAGACATTTTAAAGGGAAGGGTTGAAAGAAAAAAAAAAGGGGAAAAGAGCAGGATTTAGCTCCCAAACAGACACTTTTACATGTTTTTGCCTCGAAAAGAACACTTGCATATTTTGACTGGGAAAAGGACACTTCTATACCTGTTTGTGCTCTCGAGAGGATGCTTTCACACACTTTAACGGCAAAAAAAGGAGACTTTTTCCCATATGTTTTTATTTACAAAGGAAACTCTTTTGCATTTTTCGGCTCCCAAAAGGACACTTTACGCATGTTTTTGCTTTGAAGGGAAAACATTTGCATATGTTTTTAGAGATTTGGAGTGGCTTGGCACCCCAACAGAAGGGTACTGAAAAGTGGAGCGGTACGGGGTCGCTTTTAAGGGGAGCCGTCCCTGTTTTAGTCTATGGAAACGCCACAAAATACGTGCTGTACCAAATGAACCGAACCGATCCGCTTGGTGGAAACAAGGCTAAAATGACACTTTTACACATGCTTTGGCTCAGAAGAGGCAAAACCAGACATTTCACGTGGACCCCACAGTTTAAAAACACAGCTCTAAGTTCTTCTTTCCTGACTAACGTAGGAGTACACTGCAAAAACAGAAATCTAAGCAAGTCATTCAGTCTTATTTGTAGTAAAAATTGTCTTATTGTTCTTAATTTGAGCCACATTCACCAGACCAGGTCATAAAAATGTCTTATTTCAAGTTTTTTTAAGACCAAATGAGGTGTACATTGCTTGTAACAAGTCAAAAAAATCAGCCAATGGGATAAGACGAATTCACCCGGGAAGTTTCTTGAAATTAGAAAGATGTCTTAAAACAAGAATCTTTTATCTTATACCATTGGCAGATTTTTGACTTTCTATCAAAAGAAAATAGTTTTTTATCTCAATATATGACCTTTTCTTTAAAAATGTCAACACTTATTCCTCAAAGTTTTTACCATTAAATCAGAAAGATATAAAAAAGAGGAGGAAAACTTTGCGTGTATGAATTGTTTATTTAAAGTTACTCGAGGGGAAAAAACATACAAAATTACGTTATCACGAAATGATAACGTCTTTCGTTAAAACGAAAAAAGCAATTAATTGAAAACTTAGTTGTGGATAATTACATTTAATTTTTTTTTAAAAAGATATTTATCTCAAAATGGTTGTCTCTTAATCTCATAACTGATTTTTTGGCTCAAATTTTCATGTCTTCATCTCTAGATTTTGACTTTTTGTCTCATAACCGCAACTATTTTTCTCAAAATTCTGTCTCTTAATCTAATAACTTTGACTTTCATCTCAAGTTTTGTCTTTTGTCAAAGTTTTTGTCCTTTTTATCTCAGAATTTTGATTTTTTTTACTTGTTACAAGCAATTGATGCCTCATTTTTGTCTTTAAAAAACTTGAAATGAGACATTTTTATGACCTTGTCGAGTAAATGTGGCTCAAATCAAGAATAGTAAGACACATTTGACTAAAAATAAGACAGAATGACTTGCTTAGATTTCAGTCTTTGCAGTGTATGAGTGTAGCTTCTCCTGATTTTGCATCACCAGCCTGTTTCTGAGCGTTAGATCAGAGTTTGACTCCTGGAGCTCGTACCAGCTGCAGTTTCACAGGAGGCCCGTAAAGCTGCAGGTTTATTGGTGTTCGGAGTGACCCACGGAGGTGTAGAGTCAGGAAACACTGATCTACCTGCCGACCTGTGGAGTTTACAGCCTCAGACTGTTTCCTCGCCGCCTCACAGACGGATTTTTAACCACCAGAGTTTCCCGCTCTGCTGAGAATGTGAAGAATTCAGGAGGAAGTTTAAACGTGAACGTACGAGCTGCAGAGTCCACTCTCTCTTAATCACAAACCCACATGTGCCGGCGCTCATTAGCGTGACATACTAATGCTCATGAGGAAAACAAACGCTGCACTTTTTTAAGCGACGCCCCCCCCTCCCCTCTCCCTCCATGAAGCAGACACACGAACGACCCTTGACCCAGAGCCCTGGTTCAGACAGAGTCGACCGCGCGGTGGGAAAGAGTTATCGCATGAATGGAGGGCGAGCGATGGAGGGTAAAGCTCAGGTCTGCAGTGTCAGCAGAGGATCAGAGGGGGGGCTGTGTTGTTCTAAACCCCTCCCGTCTGTCCGCTCTGAAGAGGAAACCACATGACTCAAACGCTCCTGGGGAGAGATAAATCTGACGCTCTGAGGAAACTCATAAAGAGACTCATCGTTTGATCGCAGAGTCCGACTGAGGAACGACTCTCTTTGCTCTGAGGATGTGAATCAATCACAACAACTGGGACGTCCTACCTGTTTGGGGTCATTACGTCACATCCTGACGCCCGTACCCTGAATATTCACTCTCCTTTCCACCAGAGGAATCCAGAGTTCAAACATATCAAAAGTGTTGTTTCCAGCCTATATTGGAACCAGTCACAAGGTAACAAAATAAATGGTATAAAAGTGGCAAAAATGGATAAAAACAACAAAAATTGGCAGAAAAAATGAAAATAATATAATAAATAATATATATAATATAGAAAATAATGAGAGGATATTAAAAAATGGTCCAAAAGTAACAAAAAAGAGGGACAAGTGACCAAAATGGCCAAAAACAACAAAATTGGTAAGAAAATTGGAACCAACTTGGAAATACTCAAAAAGTAGCAAAAAATTGGTCCAAAAGTGGCAAAAGAAAGAAGTGAAAAGTGACTAAAATGGACAAAAACAACAAAATTGGCAAGACAATTGGAACCAACCTAGTAAACAGTGAGCATGTAAAAAAAAGAAAAGGTTCCAAAATGGCAAAAATGGATAAAAACAATAAAAGTTGCCAAAAAAAAAATTATGGGCAAACCTAGAAAACAATGTCAAAAATGGTCCAATTAGGACAAAAAAGAAGCCAAAATGGTCAAAAATAGACAAAATCAACAAAAATTTACCATTTAATTGGGATAAAACCTGGAAATCCTGAATAAGTTTCGAAAAAATGGTCCAAAAGTAACAAAAAAAAGGGCGAAAAGGGACCAAAACCAACAGAAATTGGCTTATTTTCACCCCTGATAATAAGTATAATTTACAGTTTTCTTCACCAACAAAATGTAATTAGTGAAAGAATCACTCACAACAACGTGGACGTCCTACCTGTTCGGGGTCATTCCGTCACATCCTGACGCCCGTACCCTGAATATTCACTCTCCTTTCCACCAGAGGAATCCAGAGTTCAAACATATCAAAAGTGTTGTTTCATCAAATTATTCCAAGTGGTGAAATTTCTCCTGTAAAGTCCGTTGTTTGTCTGTCTGTCGTGTTCGTTCTCATCAATAACAGCAGCTTCACAGTCTTAGAGCATTTCCTCCTCAATGTCAATCTGACAAAGCTGCGAGTCTTTGTTTTCAACAGGGTTCTAGCTGCAGGACTAAAGTGACTCCATCGTTTTCTGTTGAGTTTTCATCCCAGGAGAGCTTGTGATTGACAAGAACTGCTTCCTGCTTGACTGCTCTTGTGTAATAGCTCAATTAGAAGGTCGTTTATTGGCTAACAGGCCTGTCACTCACTCCTATAGTAACCAATCACATTACCTTTCACATGAAGCCAGCTGTAGCCATTTAGATCATTGGCGAGACCTATTTATCGCCGTGCATCTTCATCCACATTCATGAAGAGGTACAATCAGTGACCGGGAAACGAAAAGTTCATGATTTTTTGTTGAACTTTTCCACAAAGAAAGCAAAGTTGACTTCAAAGAGGACACTGAGCACTGATGAAGCTGGTTTTGTTTGCACAGAGTCTTCGGACGAGAGCGTGGACAGTGAGGAAAACTCTGCTCACCTGAGACTAAAAACTCTCTAACTCCAACAAAGTTTGACCTAAAAAGCTCAAATTTCACCCAGATGTAGATGAGAAGATGTAGAAGTGATGTGGAGGATGTTTTATGTCTGACATGAAGCATCTTGAAGTTAATGATGCTCAAAAATGGCTGTAAAAACAGAGAGAAAGTGTTTCAGCTGCATTTATCCTGATGTGGACTTTAGCCACATATAAAAACATGACATTTCCTGAAATTAGAGACTTTACTTTTTCAAATGAGGTGTCACTCCTGAATTCTGACCTTGTAATATCTGATTTGTTAAACTCAGCAAAGGTTGAACAGACATTGAAATGAACAGAAACTCTCTGAAAACGCCGCCGTCTGGCTCTTTGAAGCCACAAAAGGAAGCAAACAAAGGAAGATGTTTCTATTGTGACGCTCACAAAGACACAAAGACACAAAGAGGAGGCGTGTGCTGTTTACCGGCCCAGGCCGCGCCGACATTCCCGACGCAGGAATCCGACGCTCCCTGAAAAGTTTGGGAGGAGAGAGAAAGAAAGAGAGGGGGGTCTCCCTGCTCCCTGGAACAGCACACTTTTCAAGGATCTCGATCTCACACACACACACACGTCCATGCTCTTTGTGTGCAGCGTGTGCCGCCCTGACAGACTATCTTATTGTCCTCTCTCTCCTCCTCCTCCTTTAATACACTCCCTCACACACACACACACACACACGCTGACCTACAGAACTACTGGCCCATTTCTTAACGCCGGCTCGGTGCCAGAGGCCTCAGCTTCACCTCCTCCTCCTCCTCCTCCTCGTTCATCAGACGCTGATTGCCTGAAATCTGAACATCAAAGATTCTGACGGAGTTTCAACAACAGCAGATTAAAAACTCACTGTCAAAAAAATAAGTTTATTAAAAACCAACCTGTGCTCTACGGTGACCTTAGACTTCAAAATAAAGCGACATCAGTTTCCTGCAGTTGTCTGTGGAACCGTCAGTAATAATTTATAAGCAGCATTTGGTTTAAAATGACGCTCACTTTAAACTTTCATATTGAAGAGTTTTGGGATGTGTAACAACAGGAAAAGCCTGTTTCCATCACAAACACATTTACAACTGTTTTTCAATTCATTCTGCTTTTTTCAGCTCTCAGCATCACCTCAAAGAAACTGTAGACTAATCTTTATTCAACTAAACTAAAATGGTTAAAATGCAAACTGAAATGGTTTTCTCCTCAAAACTCAAGTTTACTCAAAAATAACTTTCAAATGTTTTTAACATAACAAACTTTTTCAAACATAGCACCGTTTTAAAGAGGTGAAATCCTACAAGAGGTGGTACTCCGCAGTTTTTAGTTCCAAAAAGCACATTTTAGCACATGTTTTGGTTAAAACCAGAAACTTTAGTACATCTTGATTCCAGCCAGGAACTTTAGGACATGTTTCAGCTCCAACAAGGAACTTAAGCACATGTTTTAACACCAACCAGGAACTTTAGCACATGTTTTGGTCAAAACCAGGAACTTTAGCACAAGTTTTGGTTCCAACCAGGAACTTTAGGGCATGTTTTAAAGCCAACCAGGAACTGGAGCACACGTTTTAACACCAACCAGGAACTTAAGCACATGTTTTGGATAAAACCAGGAACTTTAGCACATGTTTTGGTTAAAACCAGGATCTTTAGCACATGTGTTGGTTTAAACCAGGAACTTTAGCACATGTTTTGGTTATAACCAGGATCTTTAACACATGTTTTGGTTTAAACCAGGAACTTAAGCACATGTTTTGGTTTAAACCAGGAACTTAAGCACATGTTTTGGATAATACCAAGAACTTTAGTACAAGTTTTGGTTAATACCAGGAACTTTAGCACATGTTTTGGTTAAAACCAGGAACTTTAGGACATGTTTTGGTTAAAACCAGGAACTTTAGCACATGTTTTGGTTAAAACCAGGATCTTTAGCGCATGTTTTGGTTAAAACCAGGAACTTTAGCACATGTTTTGGTTAAAACCAGGAACTTTATCACATGTTTTGGTTAAAACCAGGAACTTTAGGACATGTTTTGGTTTAAACCAGGAACTTTAGCACATGTTTTGGTTAAAACCAGGATCTTTAGCACATGTTTTGATTAAAACCAGGAACTTTAGGACATGTTTTGGTTAAAACCAGGAACTTTAGCACATGTTTTGGTTAAAACCAGGAACTTTAGGACATGTTTTGGTTAAAACCAGGAACTTTAGCACATGTTTTGGTTAAAACCAGGAACTTTAGCACATGTTTTGGTTAAAACCAGGATCTTTAGCACATGTTTTGGTTAAAACCAGGAACTTTAGGACATGTTTTGGTTAAAACCAGGAACTTTAGCACATGTTTTGGTTAAAACCAGGAACTTTAGGACATGTCTTGGTTAAAACCAGGATCTTTAGCACATGTTTTGGTTAAAACCAGAAACTTTAGCACATGTTTTGGTTAAAACCAGGATCTTTAGGACATGTTTTGGTCAAAACCAGGATCTTTAGGACATGTTTTGGTCAAAACCAGGATCTTTAGCACGAGTTTTGGTTAAAACCAGGATCTTTAGCACATGTTTTGGTTAAAACCAGGAACTTTAGCACATGTTTTGGTTAAAACCAGGAACTTTAGGACATGTTTTGGTTAAAACCAGGATCTTTAGCACATGTTTTGGTTAAAACCAGGAACTTTAGCACATGTTTTGGTTAAAACCAGTAACTTTAGCACGTTTTGGTTAATACCAGGATCTTTAGCGCATGTTTTGGCTCCCACTTGGCCATTTTGGCCTTTATTTTGGCTTGAACCAGGGACCTTGATGCCCGTCTTGGCTCTAACAGGGCACTTAAACCTGTGTTTTGGCTTCCAAGTTGACATTCTGGCACAATTTGTCTCCCAAGTTATTTACTTTATTTCTATTTTTTAAACAACTGGGTCACAATGGGGGTTAATTGCTTCCAACTCCCAATTTAAGAGTGTCAAAGTGAAGATTAAAAGATTTTTTTCTCTTTTATTTGCTTCAAAACAAACACAAGCCTCAGTAAAAGTCATGCATGTGTTCACCAGATTTGACCCAAGTGCTCATGGGAAATGGAGTCTCTATCCCTGAAAAAGTCCTCACGGTCCCTTTAAAGAAAGTAATCACTTCTAAAACTTACTTTACGTTGCTTTCGTGATTCTGTCTTTGAAACTCAGCAACAAAAACAGACACACAAACTTTCAAACTTTGAGAAACGAGTCCATCCAGAGGGAACAGGTGGGTTCAAACACGGTGATGTCATCGTAAACATTGAGTCTGAAGGTTTTGTTATTGAACCTGAAACCTCACGAGGTCGACTTCCTATCGAGTCTGTTTTTTTTTAGTTGTTTTTATCCCCCCTCCCTCTGACCCTGATGAAGTCAACCCCCCGTCTCGACTGTCCGGAGAGGAGTCAGAGAAACCTCTTCTTCTCCTGCGTGTTTTCCCTCCCTGACCTCGACATGTGTGGCTGCTGCTCCCCCAGCGGGAGGTGTTTGAGGGGGGGGGGGTCTGTCAGAATGAACGTCTGTGGCGCTCGGAGCGTTCGTACGCTGTCAGGGTCGGGAATGAGCAGCTGTCTCAGAGGGGAGATTCCACTTCCTCTCTGCTAACAAACGCCGTCCTGTGTGACCACGACCCGCCTCCCTAACGGGGACAACGGCGAGCTGTGACTCTGCCGCTCGGAGAATTTATCTGCTGCTGAAAACAACTGCTGCTGTTTGACGCTGACGCTCTGCACGCCGCGTTTCAGCCCGAATCCTCCGCGCAGCTTTTCCCCAGCTGTTTCCCTTCGAGTGTGTGAAAAACCGCCTCGCCGCTGCTGACCTTTGACCTCCTCTGCAGCAGTTGTGCGGCAAAGCGGCACATCAGCAACAGCTGCAAAACTGCACGAGATCTGATCCTCTACGCCGCTCAGGACTCAGGTTTCATGACGGAGCGAAACGAAATCACAGTGACGACAAGAACGTGGAGGGAAATGTGTGTTTGTGAACTTTAACCACCTTAAAGTGTGTGTTTATGTCCCTGTGTGTGTTTGATTGGCTTTCCCAGACCTTTCCAAAAGTCAACACAAGCTTATCAGTTCCCACAATCCTCTGCTCCCACTCTGTGTCCACTCATTCAAATATGAATCTCTTCAGCCGCTTGTGCTGATTGGTCGTCTGTCAGAAACTTTCCTGCAGCAGAAAGAGACGTTTCCTCGCTTTAACTTCGCTCCTAAAAACTGGTTCCTTCTTTCAGTTAATCATTAAATTCTTATCTCTGAGGTTAAAGCCAAACAAAAGCCTGATACGACGTCTGGAACTGAGAGCGTCTCACCCAGAGGGAGAGAACGAGATAAAGTCGTCACACACAGTCTGATCCTGCTGTGTTTCACCTTCAAAATAAGAGCGTGACCCTAAATGATGTGACTTTTTTCTTCCTTCACTGTGCTCAAATAAACGCGCTTTCTTGTTTATCACAATGTTTGGAGCAGACGGAGTGACAAGCATGAAGAGCGAGAACAGAAAACTCAGCTGAATATGTGAATTTTATTGATTTAACTTAATTTTTCTATGACAAGAATAATAATGAACTAGATTTACCAGTTATAAGTCATAGATTTATGAGAATAAAATGAAATTTGATTAAGAATAAAGTTATAGATTAACAAGTAGAAAGTCAAAAATTTTCAACTAAATGCAAAAAATTTACGAGAATAAAGTTATAGTTAAAGGAGAGATTTTGCTTTTAGCCTTTATTTTGTCCCTCTTTTGCCCCTGTAGCTCAAAAAATCTCTTTTTTTTCTCCAGGATTTTCAGAAAACTCTTCTTACTTCTTCAGTCTGAAACATTTTGTTTTCTGTCTCTTTAAGACTCCACAAACCTCCTCTACTCTGATTGGCTGACCCTCTGGAGCTCTGTTCTTAGAAACCTTGGTGATTGAGGCCCCGCCCCTCCAGCATAGGAGCTTTTCTGATGACTCCAGTCTGGGTTTAGATGAAAGTCTGGATAAAAACCGTCTTAAAGAAACAACACGTGGTGGATTTAAAGCTCCAGCTTTAAGCGTCTCTTTCTTTCTCTCTGTGTCTGTGAGGGACGGGGGGGTAATTTGTGGCGCTGCTCCCTGAGCGAGCGGGTGGTTAAGTGCTGCGTAACGTCTAATTGAAGGTTTTAAGGTCTGGAAATTGAATAAAGGGAGCTGAAGTGACGGCAGCAGTTATTATGGAGGATAATGTGTAAGTACGCAGAGAGAAGCAGCTTCTGTCAGAGACAAGTTTTTACTGAAGCTGCTCCAAGGTTTTCTTCATGTTTGGGCTGTTAAAGTGATATCAGAGCGATATTTACCCAGAGATGTTTGGGCTGTTGAAGCAGATATCAAAACGATATTTACCCAGAGTCAGACTCCACCCTCAAACAGCAGGAAAGAATCTGAGTGTCAGGCTCAGACGCTGTTTCCTAACTCAGTTTGAGAACAGAGACTAAGTGAGTTAAAGAAGAATTCATGCTCCCAAAGAAAACTCGTGATAAGAGCAGAAACAAGACGCTTCAAAACCAGAATGATTGAAAAAAACAGAAAATACCTGAAGAGAACGAGGTCATTTAAGTCCAGATTTACTGAAAACAGATTTTTCTCTGAGACTCTGCCTGAAGTGGAGCTGAAGACTTTAATAAATGTGATTATGCATAAGAACGAAATAGAAAAAGATGATTTGGGCTATGTGTGTTTATGCATATGTATGTGGGTGTGTATGTATATGTATGTATGTGTGTGTATATATATATATATATATATATATATGTGTGTATAAGTGTATATATATATTTTTTTATACCTATATTTTACTTATTTATTTATTCTTTATTTTTGTCATTGCTCTAACTTCTTATTTTACTACAATTATATACTTGTATACTTGCTTTTTGAAGTTATGTGAATTTATATTTGCAAAATTTGCACTATATTTTTGTACTGAGCATACACACTTTTAATTGTGTTCAAAAAAGAATGAAATGAAAAATTTGATCAAAAAAAAAGAATAAAAAAACATGTTCTTGTTTAGGTTTGATGGGTTTTTTTAAATCTGTTTTTCCCCCACCAGACATCTGAGTTAAAATCCAGAGTTAAAGATATTTCTCAAAATTCTGAAATCCAAGTCAGGAGAAAAGATCAAAATAGATAATTTCCTTTAGGTCTGAGCTTTCCTTGAATTTATAAAATTTCCCACTAAATCTGACTTAAAATTCTGAAGTCAATATTTTCCACAAATTCTGAAATTCAGGTCAGACTTTTAGAAAACAAAATTTCAAAATTGAACCTCAAATATAAGAAATAAAAAATCAAACATTTGGCCTTAAAGTTTGAATCTGGGAGAACATCAAGTAAGACTTATGTCTCTTTTTGTCAGAGATTGAAAAAACATTTAAAAGCTCATCCTGTCACAGTTTCAATCCACATGTTCACTTTCTACAGGTACCATGTGATCTTTCTGAAAAGTTATGTTTTTGTTTTTTTTGCGTATTTTGAGCCTCTAAATGAAGTCAGCTCGTTAGTCTGGAGTAAAAAACACCACAACATGAAATGGAAATGAAGAAGTGGGCGAGATGACGGCTCTTAAAAATGATTAAACGCTGCAGTCGTTATCGTTTCTGTCTGATGTGGCAGCAGAACAGCAGAACTCGTCCCAGTCTGATTAAACTCACTCGGCCAAACTCCGTCTTTCTGACGGAGAAACGAATGTGAAACGCGGCTGTTTCCCTGTGAGGAGTTAAACAAAAACATGTGTGAGGCAGGAATTCTGCCGCCGCATCCGGTCGATTAAAGACGCCCTCTGAATATTCAGACTTTTCTTCTTCATCCAAAGAGAAGTTTATTAAAACAGAGCTGCAGGTTTGAGCTCCTGGTTTTAAACTCTGAAACTTTTTCAGCATTAAAATGTTTTTGCATCGTTCCTTTGTGCAAACTGTGGTTGGTTTTTTTTGCGTCCAAACATGATGGAGATGTTTGGGTTTCATCCTGGTGAAAAACTCTCCAACAGACAGAAACACAAGCAGCTGAGGACACACAAACACACACCCACTCAACAAACACACACACACCCACGCTGTTGTGGATAATCGGCGGCTAATTGTTCTCACGTGAGCGTGTAAAGCGGCGTCTATAAAACGCACACGAGCTCGTTTTTAGCAGCTTTCACAGACTTTGAAGAGTTGCTGACTGGATTTGTTCAATAAAGATGCAAAAATCTGACTACTGGCCGTTTTTCTGGGGAAGGGGAGTTGAGAAAGGCACAAAAAAAATCTGCTTTAGAGACTAAAACAGACTCAAAAACAAAGGAAACTGGATGTTACAGAGCGCCTGAACATAGCATCCACAGGGTAACATGACACAGAAGCAGAAGAATCAGTTGAAATTATCCAAAAAGGTCCTTAAAAGACCCTCAAAGGAGCTTCAAAACTCTGAAAAATAAGATTCAAACAGACAATTAAAATGCTGAAAATCAACAGCAAGTGCACGCCCTGAAAAGTGACGATTCTTTCCACCAATCAATGAACTGCAGTGTTTGTAGCTCCACCTTCTGGGGTTGGGGTACCTCAACAGAAGGGAACCAAAAAGTGGGACGATACAAGTTGATTATTCTGGGACCTGTCCCAGTTTTAATCAAAGGAAACGCCACAAAATCTGTGCCGTACTGAGACAAACCGAACTGAACCGCTTGGTGGAAGCGTGACTGAAGAAAGCCTTTGGGTACCTTAAACCGTTTGCTTTAAATGGAGCTTCAAGGTTCACTAATCAGTCTCTTGGTATAAGCTGTGGTCAAAAATGCAAAACTTCATGAAGATACAAAAAACTTGCACGAAAACAGGTGCCAAATGCTTCCTTTAATACTTTGGGTACCTTAAAGCGGCAGGCAAGGGAAATCTGGGGTTACAGGGAAGAGATTTTACAGCTCAAGAAGATTTTAAAAAAGAGCATTGTGATGAATTTATAATCGTAATCTTGATTTTTATGTCTATTTGATTTTTTCCAGCGTTAGAAAAGAAGAAGCAGATTTGAAATCATGCTTGTGGGTACCTAAAAACAGCATGTAAAATATTCCAGGACTCTAACTCCAAAGGTTAACTTGTAAAACCAGCATCTGAAACAAATCTAAAGCGAGGATAAAACTGGCGACTCTGTCAAGGAGAGTTAAGAAACAGCAGTGAAAGGGTACCACGAAACAAACAGTAGGGTATTCCTGAAAAGGAAGTCGACCCTGAAACAAGCATGAAAGGGTGTCAGAAGCAGCGCACAAGGGTACCCAGAGACGGGACTTTGGGAACAAATGCAGAAGGGTTTTAAAAACGACTACTGAGACTTTTTAAAATAATCTACCAAAGTGAAACTTCAATCAGATGGTACCTTAAAGCAGAGCCCTCAGGGAACCTAAAACCAGCTGATATTTGAAACCACACTTTGGATTAAATGTTAGACTGTTGTGAATAAGAAAGTCTAAGAATTAGGTAAAGGCAGAGCCGCCGTTTGCCAACAGGCGAAGCAGGCAGCTGCTTGGGGCCCCGGACCACTAGGGGGCCCCCGAGGGCTGACGAACTTGACTCCAAAGTAATGTCTAAGACAGGGGTTCCCAAACTTTTCCGCCTGTGACCCCCAAAATACCAGCGTTAGGGACTGGCGACCCCCTGCTGTGGTACAACACTAATGGGACAATCCAAAAATATCCAAAAACAGACAAAAACAAACAAAACCCTCCCTGAGGATGCTTAATTTAACTGATTGATAGAAAATTTATCGACTAATGTCCACTTTGCTGAGTCCACGGCATCAAACTTGAACAAAGAAATGTGAAAAACAGATAAAACATTTTCTGTTTGCATAATTTTATGTTATCTTTCACCCCAAGTTTTGCTTTTATTCTCACAATAATGGATAAAATGTTCATGAATTGTTCATAGTTTTTGATTTTGGGACACATTCCATGACCCCATATCAATGTCTCGCGACCCCCCAAAGGGTCCCGACCCCCACTTTGGGAACCACTGGTCTAAGATGTAGCCACTGCAGTGACCATTAACCCCACGATCCACATCAAACAATTCGTGACCAAATTGCAATGACATCTTTGACGGATACCCCCCTAAAGGGGCCCCATGTCATCCTTCTGGCAACGCTACAGGCCGTTACTTTACTGAAGTTTGTCAATCAACGTATGAAACCGACAACAACAACGCAAGATGAAGAGGAGCTACCCTTCAGGGAGCAAAAAAAGATAACTTTGGAGAATATTTACAACTTAAATAAGCCCCAAACATAAACTTTGATAACAAAGGTGAAGTCCTGGCTACTGTTTTGGTAAAAACACACATATTGTTTTTAAAAGTTGCATTGTTCTGTTGTTCTTTTGTTTGACATATTTGCATTTTTTTGCTGTAAATAGTTTTTAATGATGTAATCCATTCAAACACAGTTTTCCCTGTTTTTGCACAACTTTCAAAATATTCGATAATAATATATTTTTTAAAAAAAGTTCGAGTGTCTGACCTTTTTTGTCGATTTCACATTATTATTTCAACACTTGTCAGAGGGGCCCTTGGAAATTTTTGCTTGGGGCCACATCACACCCTAGAATCGGCACTGGGTAAAGGGGTACATTTAGATAAAAACTGAAGGGAACAGTCATGTAGCTGCTGTCGGGTACCTAGAAACGGACGTAAATAAATAATTGAAACTGTATTATAACACTTGGGTGAGGACTGAAGGATTAAATAAATTAAGTTCAATTAGCAGAAGTGTAAACTCAAACAGTAACAGCCTTCAGCTGTGGGTAACCTCCACACAATGAATAATAAATATGTGTCACTGTACCTTTAAATGAATAAAAACAAAAGCCTATAACCAGCTCGGCCATGTGTAACACCTGGTGTGTTTAAATTATTCACTAAACGATTGTGAGGGGGGGTTAAAGGTCACATCACTCGGCGCACTGAGGGCGGGCGCGGAGGTGTCGACTGGAGGATTCACAGGAAGCAGCTGCTCGTCAGCCGTGGGTCATGTGACCAGGTTATCAGGGACGAGGGCCGACAGCGAGTCGTCCACCAGGTGATGAAAAGTCACTCAGATCCAAAAGAGAGTGGGTTAAAGCCCATCAGAGACTTTCACAAAGGCTTTCCCACGCTATCACGGTTCCCTAAACTTCACATGAATCCTCCTCAGCTGCTCCAGCGATAATTAAAAGGCTCGTCCTCGCCGTTTTCGTCCTCGAGGATCTGGACAGCAGCTGGAGGGTGGATCCATGTGAGTCTGCAGCTGACACAGGGAAAGACTTGGAGCTCTTTTTCTGTTTGGACCACAATCAAACCGCAGCAGAAAACACGAGCAGGCTGCTCCATGAAATGTACGAGAGAGAGAGAAGGACTGGAAACACAAAACTGTCGTAAAAAGAAATGTAGAACATCACAATCTGTGAGTCTGTTCAAACCTGGGACAGTTTGGGATGAATTTTCCCTCACACATCTTTTATCTATATTCGTTATTCTGAACCTCAGCTGCCATTGGACGAGAGGCGGGGTCACCAGCAATGTTCCCTCTAATTTTTCATGTGTCTGAGCAAACACACAAGTTCCTTGAGCACACTGAGCGCCACTGTGAGCAACATCAGATTACATTAGGTCTACAGGGTTTCCCCCAGAAAAGCCCGGTGGTCGAGAAGCCCAACATGTTTTTGACTGGAATTTTAAAACTATGACTATTATGTGTTATTTTAAGCCATTTATTAACTATTATTGACAATACTTAAGCGTACAATCTCACAAAAAGGCACAATCTTAAAAAACGGGGATTTTTAATCATTTTCATTTATTGGTTTTCACTCAGCATTTAAACTGAGCTCCTCCTGAATCTGGATAATCATATGTTAAAATCAATATTCTTAGTCCTTGTACCAAGTGAAGAAATGCATAAAAAAGAGAGTATGAATTCAATTTTTTGAGTCTGAGCTCATATAATTCATGCCCCTCTTCTGCATAAATGGGTCAGGGCACCCCAGTTAAAAACGTCTGACTCGCCCCTGCTTGTAGCACGCAGCTCGTTGCAGGTTCGTTTTGTTGCTTTGCTCATTAACGGAGAGATTTATGCTGAACAGAGGGTTCAGACGATGGAATAAGCGGAGTTACAGTGAAAGACAGGACTCAACTTTTCTCCAGGTAAAAGTCAGACAACTTTTCATGTACTCTGTCCCTATAGTACACTGCTCTCTCCCGCCAGGCTTATAAAGCACTGGGGGAAACCCAGGGTCTAATATTAGATATTTATCAAAACGTGTCTGTTGAATTTTATTTTGTGCGCTACATAGATTTTCTTGTGCGCCGAGAATGTGCAAGTAGCGCGCAGCTTAGAGGGAACATTGGTCACCTGGACAGGTACACTTCCCTTTGAGGTCAATTTACTGCGGCACCTCAACCCCTGGAAACACACTGTGGGTAGCAGAGACATCACAACTTACTTCCCCTTTCCAAGAATTGCCCAACCTATCCTTAAAATTAAGTTATGGGGTACCCCTAACAATCTCTTTGGAAGTAGACTTTGGAGTAGGGCTGAACGATTTCAGAAAAAGATCTAAATGTGATTTTTCTGGCAGATACAGCGATTTCAATCGATTCACGATTTTTTTAAAATCAAACTTTAGTGAAATTTTCACAATTTAAAGTCAATTTACAAAGTTGACAGAAAATTACATCAGACCATTGAAACATCAAAAGCTTTTACTCTAATGTGAGGATGAAAATAAAAACTGAAGGTAAGAATTGTTTCTGACTTTGAGATAAAAGGTCAATATTTAAATATGAAAAGTGGAAATTTTGAGAAATAAAGACAAAATTCTGAGACAAAAAGTCAATAAACTTCCAGAGTTTAAGAAATCAGTTTAATATTATGTGAAAAAAGTCCAAACTTTCTCATTTAAGGTCAAAGTTTTAAGATGACTAAAGTCTAAGTTTTGAAATAAAGGCAATGTTTGAGATAAAAAGTTGAAATTTTGATATAAAAAGTCAAAACTCTATTTGTATTTAGAGAAATTCTCAATAAAACTTGAAACTATGATGCTAAATATTCCAACCAGAATCAGCTGACGCGTAAACACGATCTTATGATGTGGACTCTCTTTAATCCGCTCTGATTGGAGGAAATAAAAACGTGTCTGTGTGTTTCTGTGTGTCAGGGCGGTAAACACTCAGAGCTGGAAGTTAACCAGCAGCACGTGGGAACCCTGGAAAGTCACATCTGATCCGAGTGGAGAAAGTAATGACAGAGAGCAGAGAGCAGAGCCGTCATTATCACGCTGAGGAAACGCCGTCCTGACACTCACACACACACACACAAACACACACACACACGCCTCGCTGTGAAAGTGACAGACTGTACTATCAGTGGTTCGACACGTTCTGTATCTTTCCTCTCTATTCTCCTCGTCTTAAATCTAATCGCCCCGTCATGCGTGAGCTTGCCTCCGGCCTCTCGGTGTCTGAACACGTTCGTCGTCTCTGCGATGGATCTGCAGGATTTGGTTGTGAAACCTGGTTGACTCATCAGGGCGTGAGAGGTTTGATCATCACGCAGCGACCGAAGCGACTGAAGAGTCTGAGCAGTGACAGAAAAAAACCCTGAGGACTCTCCGCTCTGAACACAGAGGTGTTGTTTTGTTTCTTCTAACTGATCCATGTGACTCTGGTGTGAGCCGGTGTTTCCTCTAACGAACTGAACGGACTCTTCTCTTTATTCATTCACATGATTCTGACCATGATCACAAGGTTCAGGGCACAAACAGAACAAAAAACACAGAGAGAAGCTGACGATCAACAAATATCACTAAAATAATTCAAGCTTTTACAACAAGGAGCGTGGGAATCGACACTAAAGGCAAAATGTTTGTGTGGATACAAAGTTTGAAGTTTGTTCTTGTTGGTATGTTTTTCTCACAGACCAGAAACAGCAGCTGCAAACTTGTAAACATACAAACTGACAAATGAAACACAAACGCTACAAAATTTTCACAATTTAAAGTCAATTTACAAACTTGACAGAAAATTACATCAAACCATTGAAGCATCAAAAGCTTTTACTCTAATGTGAGGATGAAAATAAAAACTGAAGGTAAGAATTGTTTCTGACTTTGAGATAAAAGGTCAATATTTTAATATGAAAAGTGGAAATTTTGAGAAATAAAGACAAAGTTCTAAGACAAAAGTCAATAAACTTCCAGAGTTTAAGAAATCAATTCAATATTATGTGAAAAAAGTCCAAACTTTTTCATTTAAAGTCAAAATTTTAAGATGACTAAAGTCTAAGTTTTGAAATAAAGGCAATGTTTGAGATAAAAAGTTGAAATTTTGATATAAAAAGTCAAAACTCTATTTGTATTTAGAGAAATTCTCAATAAAACTTGAAACTATGATGTTAAAAAATCCAACTAGAATCAGCTGACGCGTAAACACGATCTTATGATGTGGCAAATGAAACACAAACGCTACAAAACTGAATTCTAAGCAAACGTTTGTGTCTCATTTTTTGTAAAAATTGTCTAATTATTCTTGATTAAGCCACACTCAACTGACAAGTCCAGGAAAAAATGTCTTTTTTCAAGTTATTTCAGGTCTGAATTGCTTGTAACAAGAAAAAAGAAAACATCTGCCAATGAGAAAAGAAAAATTACTCAAGTTCCTTGAAATTAGACGGGTATATTAAAAAACTTTCTTCACTCCATTGGTAGATTTTTTTTTACTATATGCAATTCAGATCTCATTTTTGTCCTTAAATATCTTAAAATAATACATTTTTCTGGACTTGTCAATTGGATGTGGCTCATGTCATGAATAAAAAGACACTTTTTACTGAAAATAACAAAAAAACACTACAAAACTGAATTCCAGGCGAGTGTGTTTGTGCCTTATTTTTAGTAAAAACTGTCTTATTATTCTTGATGTGAACCACATTCAACTGACAAGTCCAGAAAAAATGTCTTATTTCAAGCTTTTTAAAGACAAATTAGGTCTAAATTGCTTGTACAAAGAAAAAAAAATCTGCCAATGAGAAAAGAAAAAATTTCTCATCACGTTCCTTGAAATTAGAATTAGAATTGTTAAATATTTGGAAATTTTAATTGGAAACTATCATTGAGAAAGAAAGTAACAATGACAGTGAAAATATTTGCACAAAAAAGTCGCGAAGTCTTGCAGAAGAGTGTAAACAATGGAAAAAAAGGTCAAATTTCAAATTTTCTTTTGGTTTTTTCTTTGCAAATGTTAGTCAGGATTCAACTTATTCTTAGGAGGCCTGTTAGTCAGAAAAAGAGTTTGGGTTTAGCTGAAAATTTTACATTTTTAAAACTAATTTCTGACTAAAAAGTGGGCCCCTACACAGTGCATGATTTCACATTGCAAAGAAATTAATTCACAAAAAAAAGGTTCAAAAATATTTTCCAGATGCATATATCTTTACATAAAAAAGTAGTGAAACAGCGTTGAAAGTTACAGAGGTGAAAACTGGAGATAACTAGAATAGAATAGGATTAAATTGGAATTTTTTATGCATTCCACCCTGAGTCAGCTTTATAAAAATGTTAAAAGTATGTATAATATCTTATAGCAATACAAAAGACAAACAAAAGAGAGTATAAAATATAAGAAAATGAATAATAGAATATATAAAAGATAGCTGTGTAACAACAAAGTACAAATAAAATAAACTTTACAAAAGCTTGAAAACAAAAAATGCAAGAAAAGTTACAAAACCCTAACCTGAAATTTCTTTACATCATTTTTTTTGCACATTTACTTTTGTTTTGGTTTTGTCTTTCGTTTTATCCAAATACGGGGAAATTCGGGAGGCTTCTTTATTAATGCAGGGTGTTTAGTCACTGAGTCTCGTTAAGTATTCGACTGCTCTCATTAGAAAGAAAGACTCGCTCTCTACGCTGATGACACACAGGTTTAATAATGAAACTACTGTTCCTGACTCAGCCTCTTATTCATCGCTCAGAGTGTAAATAAAGTTCAGAACAAAACCAGAACTGTGCAGAGAAATGGTGACGAGGGGTTTGAGATGTTCAACACTCACTTAGCGTCACATCACCGGGAAACTTTTAGGTTTAATCAGCTGAAAAATACGAGGTATAGTTTTCATGATCTGGCCTCGCTACAGACGACAGGTCAGGAAAGAAACACGAGACGACAAAGGGGTAAAAAGAGAGGGAGAAAACACTTTTAACCCCCCAGCTCGAGTGTAAACACACTCATCCTGTTCATGAAAGGAAGATGTTCAAAAGAGAAACTCTTTGAATCAAACTGCTTTGAAGTGCAGAAATTCAAACTAACTTTTCCTGTCTGGACTCGTGTCTTTGTGGACCCTCTTCCTGCCTTTCACACCCAGTGTTTTTTTTTATCATTTTATTATGAATCATTCAAAGCTCACACACCAGTGGAGGGTGAAAAAGTTCAACAGCAGGACCAACTTCTCTGAAATCCACCTGATGAGTGGAGAGTGTCGCTGTTCGCTCGTCCCACTGAGACAAACAGCAAAAATAAAAACACGTCTCATTTGTGCTAAAATTCGAGAAAAACCGACCTTCTTGTTTCGCTGCCACTTAGGGTGTTAGGGGCCGACATTAGAGTCAATACGAACGACTCGTCGAAGGAACAAAAGAAGAGTGGCTCCGTTTGTACGTTGTAGGTGTCTTTTGCGGCCGCCCCCAAAACAAACGATAAAAACCAGTCCCTAAAAAAAACAACAGTTTCCCCCATCCCGTAGGGGGGGGGGCAGCGGTTTGGATTTGAAGCTTTTTGCTTTGACTCTTTGTCCCGTCACAAACTCTCAATCACAGTCTCTTTTACACTTTCCAGATTTAAAACGACATGCCAGTTCAATAAATTTCTAGTTAGTGAGTCATTCGTCTCCACATTCAGGCGCAAACAGCGTCCAAACAAATCAAAGTCGAGTATACACACGAGTAGAAGAAGAAGAAGAAGAAGTTGTAGCTGAGGATCATTGATGAACTGACTCTGAACTAAGTGGGCTCAGACCGGTTTGGACCACTAAAGAGCACTTAGACGGAGAGGAATGACCACACTCCCTCCACCAGAGCCCACCTGACCTACTTTCTTCTCCTCTCAATGCGTGTGTGCGTGTGTTCGAGTGTGTGTTTCAGACATTGTTTGTACAAGTGAGAGAGAAAGTAAGAGCGGTAGAAATGTGAGTGCATGTACAATAACGTGTGTTTTTTTTTTTTTTTGAGGCACATACATGGAGAATAATGAGATCGTTGGCAGCTGAGGCCGAGCTGCCATGTGTCGCCCAGCTGTGCTCGCCGCGCTCGGCTCTGTGTTGGTTTTGCAGACTTGTAGTTGAGGGAAAAGGCAGAATATAAATACTGTTCCTTCCTCTTTCTGCCTTTTTTCTTGGACAAACAACAGAAAAAGAGGCAGATTTACCCGAGAAACACGGAGGTGGATTGCTGATGTTTTGGGGATGTGTGAGCTACAAAGGCTCAGGAAACTTGGTCCAAACTGATGAATGAAGGATGAATGCAGCATGTTATCAGAAAATACTGGAGGAAAATTTACACTCATCAGCCCAGAAGCTGCACACGAGACGTACTTGGACGTTCACACATGACAATGATCCAAAGCACAAGGCCAAGTGGACCTGCCATTGGCTACAGCAGAATAAAGTGAAGGTTCTGAAGTGGCCATCTCAGTCTCCTGACCTCAATGATATGACTTATGACACAAAAGTCAATTATTCAGTTACCAAAGTCAAAATTTTGAGATAAATAGCCAAAATTATGAGCTAAAAGTCAATAATTTGAAGTATCAAAGTCAAAATTATGGGGCCAAGTCTGCCTGCCATTGGCTGCAGCAGAATAAAGTGAAGGTTCTGGAGTGGCCATCTTAGGCCCCATCCACACAAAGACAAAACGAGGTCAAAACGCATAAGTTTTTTGCAGAATCTGCGTATCGTCCATACGAAGACAGCGTTTTGTGGGTCTGTAAATGATCATTTTTGTACCAGGCTGTAAATTGGCCCGGTGGGTTTCCTGTACTTACGACACTTCCTGATCACCGTACATCGGTCGATCATTTCCTCTCCTTCTCTCTATATTTTCGAATAAACATTGCTGTATGACAAACATCAACATTTATCAGTGTCAGTTTGTTGTTCTCAGAGATATTGCGATAATTAAACTCATCAGGTGAGAGCGAAGCTTTTAAAAACTCGCTCAAGGGTTCACAGGATGGAAACTTCTTCTCCTTTATTGGTGATTCTGATCTTTGTGCTTGTTTTGACTAAATCCAGTCCAACGTTTCATAACTTCAATCAAAATGAATTTCCCCTCTTGTCCTCTTCAGCCCATGTTGACCCAGATCTCCTCATTTCACCCTCGGTTCTTGATTCGGTCTCAGACGGATCAGAGTCCAAGAAACGGGCCTTGATCTGCAGGAGAACGAGCTCTTTGAAGCCTCCGAACGGCAGAGATAACCTCGTTTACTCTGTCCCGGTCTGCTCGCTCCGCTCAGTGAGAGAAACACTTGATCCTGGGAGCTTTTCCTCTCATGACTTTATGGCTCTTTTGGAAAAGTGTCAAGTCCCTGAGTGCAGTCCCAGGAGCGCCTAATGGAGGAACTGGGTTAAGTGGTGAAGCCGAGGTGGAACTGGAGGAGAATTACTCTGCAGGTCATGTTTAGACCGACTGAATAGGGTTCATTTAATCAGCTGGACCCCGAAGAGTGTTTAAGACACTTTATTTCACACTTTAATGTGTCTCCGTCCTCTGGAGGATTCTTCAAAGAAAAGGTCAGGATGTAATCAGCCTCTAAAACCATCAGGAGTCTGAGTGGAGTTAAACAAAGAGGACACGACCTCCGTGAAGAGACTAAACATTTACGTCTTTATGAAAGTCTCACACTTATTTTAAGATCTTTGGCTGAGAAATCATCTGACTCTGAATCCAAACTGATCCCAACAAAAACAAACTGTTCAATCATCATCGAGTGAGATGTAAATACTCTGTAAATCAGAGCTACACACAGAATCTAAAACACAGAAACTCAAAAGTTCATCAAATATCTCTGAGTGGATGATAGATAATCATAGATAATCAAAGATAATCAGAGATAATCCTCATTAAACGTCTCAAACAGTCTCTGATCTCAGGCTCCTCCAGGACTTTCAGGTCCAAAGGGCCAAAACTTTTCTTCAACCTTTAAAGCTGCTCATAACTTTATAGCCCCTTTGGTTACCTGGAAGATTTACTTTTTTTGTTTCATACTGAGTTTGTATATTTGTTTCAATTGCTGCAAGTAGGATCTAAAATAGATATAGTCTTTCATTGGTTCATAAACGTGTGGAGCTTCTCTGAGATCAGCTGACTGATGAAAGTGAAGCGCCCAAACAGACGCTGTAGCTGCCTGTTTGTCTCTGTGCTGCCTATAAAAAATCAATAATCTCATTAAATCAGAGGAAGATGAGACTTTTGCTGCTGGAACAGCATCAATAAAAACAGCTGCTCTACCTCAGATCTCCCAGCAGCCTTTGCTCCCTCACTGTAACAGGATGGCATGAGAAGGAGCTAATGGCTGGAAATGGATGTTTGGTTTTTAGGGTCGAGACTGAGCTGGTGTTTGTGTGTGTGTGTGTGTGTGTGTGTGTGTGTGTGTGTGTGTGTGTGTGTGTGTGTGTGTGGACGGGGATTTCCAGGAAGCTGCTGTCAACAGAGTCCAGGATCAGATAAACCTGTTCCTGCCCCAGTTCAAGATCTGATCAGAGACTGAACGGATGTTCTTCAAAATCAGAAACCAGTCCAGATCCAGCAGCTTCTTACAGACCCTAACCTGGTCCAACAGAGTCCAGAAGAGTCCAAAAGAGTCCCAGAGAGTCCTGGAGGATCTCAGAGTCTCAGAAAGTCCCAGAGAGTCTCAAAGAGCCTCAGCAACTCTAAGAGAGTCTCAGAGGACCTCAAAGAGTTTCAGAGAGATCAAGAGGGTGTCAAAGAATCTCAGAGTCTTGAAATGTCTGAGAAAGTTTCAAAGTGTCCCCAAAAAGTCTCAGAAGGTCTTGAAGAGCCTCAATTGGTGTCTAAAGGAGTCTCAGAGGGTCTAAGAAAGTCTCAAATAGTCTCTAAAAGTCATATAGACTCTCAGTTAGTCTCAGGTAGTCTAAAAGAGTCTCAGTTAGTCTCAGTTAGTCTCAAAGAGTCTCAAAGAGTCTAAGAAAGTCTCAAATAGTCTCAAATAGTCTCAGTTATTCTCAAAGAGTCTCAAAGAGTCTCAAAGAGTCTCAGTTAGTCTCAAAGAATCTCAGAAAGTCTAAAAGAGTCTCAAAGAGTCTAAGAAAGTCTCAAATAGTCTCAAATAGTCTAAGATAGTCTCAAATAGTCTAAGAAAGTCTCAAATAGTCTCAAATAGTCTAAGAAAGTCTCAAATAGTCTCAAATAGTCTCAGTTATTCTCAAAGAATCTCAAAGAGTCTAAAAGAGTCTCAGTTATTCTCAAAGAGTCTCAAAGAGTCTCAAAGAGTCTCAAAGAATCTCAAAGAGTCTCAAAGAGTCTCAGTTATTCTCAAAGAGTCTCAGTTAGTCTCAAAGAATCTCAAAGAGTCTAAAAGAGTCTCAGTTATTCTCAAAGAGTCTCAAAGAGTCTCAAAGAGTCTCAAAGAATCTCAAAGAGTCTCAAAGAGTCTCAGTTATTCTCAAAGAGTCTCAAAGAGTCTCAAAGAGTCTCAAAGAGTCTCAAAGAGTCTAAGAAAGTCTCAAATAGTCTCAAATAGTCTCAGTTGTTCTCAAAGAATCTCAAAGAGTCTCAGTTATTCTCAAAGAGTCTCAGTTAGTTTCAAAGAGTCTCAAAGAGTCTCAAAGAGTCTCAAAGAATCTCAAAGAGTCTCAAAGAGTCTCAGTTATTCTCAAAGAGTCCCAAAGAGTCTCAGTTAGTCTCAAAGAATCTCAAAGAGTCTCAAAGAGTCTCAGTTAGTCTCAGTTAGTCTCAGATAGTCTCAAAGAATCTCAAAGAGTCTCAAAGAGTCTAAGAAAGTCTCAAATAGTCTCAAATGGTCTCAGTTATTCTCAAAGAGTCTGTTAGTCTCAAAGAATCTCAAAGAGTCTCAGTTATTCTCAAAGAGTCTCAGTTAGTTTCAAAGAGTCTCAAAGAGTCTCAAAGAATCTCAAAGAGTCTCAAAGAGTCTCAGTTAGTCTCAAAGAGTCTCAGATAGTCTCAAAGAATCTCAGATAGTCTCAAAGAATCTCAGATAGTCTCAAAGAATCTCAAAGAATCTCAAAGAGTCTCAGTTAGTCTCAAAGAGTCTCAGATAGTCTCAAAGAATCTCAAAGAATCTCAAAGAGTCTCAAAGAGTCTAATAAAGTCTCAAATAGTCTCAAAGAGTCTCAGTGAGTCTCAAAGAATCTCAGAGAGTCTCAAAGAGTTGAATTAGACCTGAGAGTGCGACGTCAAGACGTTCATTTAAGTTACAGCGAGAAGGAAGTCTGAATCTTTTTTAGCCCAGTCCTGCAGCCAAACTCTGTTAACTTAACACACACACACACACACACACACACACACAGAATCAGACTCAGATGTGTGTGCTGGCTCTGACAGGTGTGTGTGTGTGTGTGTGTGTGTGTATCTCAAACCACCAGGGAATAAAAAGTAGCTCCCTCTCTTCCTGCAGGTGTTTCCAGTTAAATCTGTCTGAGTTTTGTGGTCCAGGTGATTCTTCAGGGAGGTTTGTCTGGTAGACAGGTGTGTGTGTGTGTAACGTATATAACAAGAGTATTACCTGCAGGTGTGTGTGAACCATAAATAACAACAGAGCAATCACTCTAGCAACAAAACTGCTGAGAGTTTCTGCTGAAAACTCTGCAGAGACTGAGGCCTCTCATCAAAGATAAACTGAGTCACATCAGGATCTTCAGTCCTGTTTTTAATTGACCATTTCATCAGCGGGAAACCACGACACAGCGGGACGACAGGGGATTAGTGTCTGGAGAGAATTTCAGACTTAAAGCCAAGAAACGAGCTGTAGAGAAGCCGAGGCGTGAAAAGAGTCTGTGATCAGGATGACGGGGGGGCAGGTAGATCAGTCAGGGAGGGGGGAGTGACAGGTTTAAACATCCGACTAATAAAGCTCTGACATGAGGTCACACAGGGGTCAGGACAGGTAGAGAATACACAGGTAGAAAATACAGGTAGAGAGGGGACAAGAGTAACAAGAGGCTGAAAAAACTTTTGGACTAAATAGACTGATTATTTGTCATTGTGGTTTTTAATGATAGTCTGATCCAAGACCTTGAACAACTTGTTCTCACTACCTGTATTCTCTACCTGTAGAGGACAAGTTGAGATGGGCCAGGTAGAAAATACAGGTGAAGAAAAAACAGGTAGAGAGAGAACAGGTAGAGAATACAAGTTCGAGAGAGAACAGGTAGAGAATGCAGGTAGAGAGAGAACAGGTAGAATATACAGGTAGATAGAATACAAGTAAGGAGGGAACAGGTAGAGAATACAGGTGAAGAAATAACAGTTAGAGAATACAAGTCGAGAGAGAACAGGTAAAGAGTACAAGTCAAGAGAGAACAGGTAGAGAATAAGGAGAGAGAGAACAGGTAGAGAATACAGGTAGAGAGAAAACAGGTAGAGAGAGAACAGGTAAAGAATACAAGTCGAGAGAGAACAGGTAGAGAATGCAGGTAGAGAGAGAACAGGTAGAGAATACAGGTAAAGAAAAAACAGGTAGAGAGAGAACAGGTAGAGAATACAAGTCGAGAGAGAACAGGTAAAGAATATAAGTCAAGAGAGAACAGGTAGAGAATACAGGTAGAGAATACAAGTCAAGAGAGAGAACAGGTAGAGAATACAGGTCGAGAGAAAACAGGTAGAGAATACAAGTAGAGAATTCAAATAGAGCGTGAACAGGTAAAGAGTGAACGGGTAGAGAATACAAGTCGAGAGAGAACAGGTAGAGAATACATGTCGAGAGAGAACAGGTAGAGAATAAAGAGAGAGAGAACAGGTAAAGAATACAGGTAGAGAATACACGTAGACAGAGTTAACAAAAATTTCTTCCTGTGTCGTAAAAATCCTACATGTCTGACTCATTTTTGTGTTGTTCTTACTGAAAAAAGAAAATAATAAAAAGAAATAGCATCCCCTTCAGTATAGAAATTGATAATAACATGACAGAGAATCCAAAAACTATTACACAACCTAATAGCAGAGGGAAAAGGAAAAATGATCGCGATTAAAGTATTTCTTACAAATATTTAATCCCTTCTTGTGTGGTTTGTAAATCTTTGATTAAACCTAAAAACTTAGAAAGTGAAGCTTCAATTTTAGATCTTCAGACGCTCAGTGCTGCAGACCAAAGAGGAAATAAAACGTGTCACTGTGTCACTCTGAAGCTCCAGACCTGAGACTCTGTTAGATTTCCCACAACCCCCTCTGCCCCTGCGTTCATCCAGTCAGAGGAGTGAAACCAGTTCAGGATGGAGCGAAGGCGGCGCTGGCTCACGTCCAGAGCGTCTGCCTCATCCAGAAGGTGTTTTTCCTGCAGCAGCAGCCAGACACGGCTGGCTCGCCTCTTTTTTTTTTTTTTTTTTCTTTCAGGGACCATAAAATGACGTGAGCGCTCCCTGCGTGAGTCTAGAAAAATAAATGAACGAACTACAGAAAACTGCAATTGAAAAAGTTAGATTTAAAACCAGCAACATGTTTTAGAAGTTCAGAGACAAGTTTACTGTTACTTTAATCTCCACTTCTGTAACAACATCCTCCATCTTTAGAACAGTTACAGCGTCCATGATTTCCAAAACAAATGCTCATATGTGCTTTCCTCTTTGCACAGCGCAGTTTAAACTTGACTCTGTGGATAAAGTCAAGAAAAAAAAGTCAGGAAAACTTCATGTTCTTCACGTCTGAAGTGTAATTATGCTGCTGTGCAATGAAATAAAGTATCTTGTAAACTTGTCATCTTGTAACTACGGCAGAGGATAAGGTCCACAAAGTCAAAATGTGAAGATGAAGAATGAGAAGAAGAAAAAAGGCCCCTACAGAGTCATGTCTGCTTACTAATGTGGTGAATTCCACTACAGAGTCATATGTGTTTATTAACAGAGTAATGTTGATTTCAAGTTTCTTTCCCAATTTCCTGCCATTTTTTGTTGCTTTTGGCCATTTTTACCACATTTCATTGTTTTCTATCACTTCTTTCACCATTTTTTTCTTTTTTCCCAGGTTTTTTTCCAAATTTTCTTTCTATATTTTGTTGTTTCTTGGCCCTTTTTGAAACTTTTAAGTCTTTTTTGTTGCCTTTGGCCATTTTTTACCAATTTTCAATGTTTTCTTTAATTCTCTTTTTTAACCATTTTTGCTACTTTCTTTCTTTATTCTCCAGGTTTTCTCCAACTTTTCTTGATATATTTTGTTGTTTCTTGGCCCTTTTTGAAACTTTTAAGTCTTTTTTGTTGCCTTTGGCCATTTTTACCACATTTCATTGTTTTCTATCACTTCTTTCACCATTTTTTTCTTTTTTCCCAGGTTTTTTTCCAAATTTTCTTTCTATATTTTGTTGTTTCTTGGCCCTTTTTGAAACTTTTAAGTCTTTTTTGTTGCCTTTGGCCATTTTTTACCAATTTTCAATGTTTTCTTTAATTCTCTTTTTCAACCATTTTTGCTACTTTCTTACATTTTTGAGGTTTTCTCCGAATTTTCTTGCCATATTATGTTGTTTCTTGGCCATTTTAGTCAATTTTCACTCTTTTTTTTTCTACTTTATGAGTATTTTCCAAGTTTTCTCCCAATTTTCTTGTCAACCTTTGTTGCTTTTTGTCAATTTTAGCCACCTTGAACTACTTTTTATTTCTCTTTATTGCTGCTCTTTGCTACTTTTGCCACTTTTTACCACTTAGATTGTTTCTTTTATAATGGCAGTTTATTTACAGTCAGGCTCTTTGATTGAGTAACACTGGTGTAGAGCAGAAAACATCTTCTGCAAAAAATGTTGCTGGTATTTTGATGCATTTCAGGTAAAGAAATGTTGCAGTGTCTTGCATTAGAATATTGCAACAGGAATATATTGTGATTTAATTTAATTTCAGATTAATTTCCCAGCCTTATCCTGAACACACAGAGCAGTAAATGCATCACAGTTGTCCTGCAGAACAACAAGGGTGGGGAGGTCTTTGCAGAGCTTTAAACGATGAATGTGCAAACTGTCTGAATTCCTCTGAGCTCCTTCACACTGGGGGGTCAGGTTTCAGCCTGAAACAGACCGGGAGTCACGGTGGGGGGAGGAGGGGGGGGAGAAACTCTGACACAGCAGCGTGTGGCTGGGACAGATCACGGTTAAATAAAGCCGTTTGAAACTGGCAGGCCTTTGTTTGTTGTGGTGAAGCTATTACCGGCTCTGATTGGGCTCCAACTTTTTATGGTGTAATGAGAAACGCAGACGGTGCACAGGAAAAGAGAGAGAGAGAGAGAGAGAGAGAGAGAGAGAGAGAGAGAGAGAAGGTCCAGGAGTTTGAGGCCTGGTTTATAATCCAGGTTAACGGGTGCAGCCGTTATTCTTACAGGAATATTCTGGAAGTCTTTCTGTCTTTGTGAGTTTGTTACAGTCGTGGAGCAGCAGCCAAAGCTGAGCTCAGGCTGCCAAAGCTGCAGCCGCCGTGACGCGTCATGTTTAGAGACAGAGACGCCGACCTGCTGAGGCTGGACTGACTCTGAGCGTCTGAGGAAAGTTCGGCCTTTTCCTGGTCTCATGCTTCTCTGGCGGCTGCACAGGTGAGTCCCACCTGGCATCACGCCCTCCACTTCAAATAAAAACAAACCGTCCAACCGGCCGAGTCACTAACACGCTGCAGGTCCAACAACAACAAACCCATCAGCTGCTGGTTTCTTATTGGAGGAAATAAAACTGGATATCAGCCAATCAGGAGAGCCCTCTGTGCAGCCTGGAGGGCGACAAACGGGAATAAAACCTGCCTCATCCTGCCTCCAACAGCTGCTCCTCTGAGTTTTAATGGACAGTTTTAGAGTTTTTAAAAACCACGCCACATTTTCTCCACTCTGCAGGAACATGTATGTAACAAAATACAAAAAGACTGAACAGGTTTTTCTGCAAAATTATCACTTTTAGATGTGGCTGCTCCTGAAATTCAATGTAACTGATGAGACTAAGAGTAAGAAAACACCCACATTCATCCAACAAGTCTGATGTAATCAAAGAGTCAAAGTGTAAACAATGAGTGAACCTTTGTTTACTTTTGCAGAAATGACACATTTTTGCAGCAGCTCAGCTCACAGCCCCCAAACCCCCAAAGGAAAACCAGATTTTCATCACTGAGTTATTAAATATCAATACTGACTTCATTATCTGATCTGTAAACGTTACAAAATACAAAAGTTTTCTTTAAAATCACCCTGTCAACAAGAACTAAGATAGCTGTAGCTAAACACTGTTGTTTGAAACTCTACAAGTTTGTAGTGTATGTAAGCAGCGCAAACATTATATAACATTACGTAACATTACTCTTTATTTTATAGATAAACTCCAAGGTTTTGACGGATCACACATTTTAGCCTCGAGCTCATGATTTAACCTTAAACTCACATTTAAGCCTTAAGTTGTTTTTTTTTTCACCTTTAGCTCATGTTTTAGCCTTTATTTCGTGTTTTAGCCTTTAGCTTGTGTTTTAGCCTTTAGCTCATGTTTTAGCCTTTATTTCATGTTTTAGCCTTTAGCTTGTATTTTAGCCTTTATTTTGTGTTTTAGCCTAAACGCTGTGTTTTAGCCTGTAGCTTGTGTTTTAGCCTTTATGTTGTGTTTTAGCCTTTAGCTTGTGTTTGAGCCTTTCGCTTGTGTTTTAGCCTTTAGCTTGTTTTTAAGCCTTTAGCTTGTGTTTTAGCCTTTAGCTTGTGTTTTAGCCTTTATTTTGTGTTTTATCCTTTAGCTTGTGTTTTAGCCTTTAGCTTGTGCTTTAGCTTCTAGCTCGTGTTTTAGCCTTTAGCTCATGTTTTAGCCTTTAAGTTGTTTCTTTTCGCATTTAGTTTGTGTTTAGCCTTTATTTTGTTCTTTAACCTTTAGCTTATGTTTTAGCCTTTATTTTGTGTTTTAGCCTTTAGCTCGTGTTTTAACCTTTTATGTTGTGTTTTAGCCTTTAGCTTGAGTTTTAGCCTTTAATTCACATTTTAGCCTTTAAGTTGTTTCTTTTTCACATTTAGTCTGGTTTAGCCTTTATTTTGTGCTTTAGCCTTTAGCTCATGTTTTAGCCTTTAGCTCACATTTTAACCTCTAGCTCGTGTTTTAACTTTTAGGTCTCTTTTCTCACTGCTAAACTTCTTTAGCCCGTGTGGCCTTGTCATAGAGATTTTTGCTTTCCGTTTATTGATCCATTTTTGTCCGACCAGATCAGGAATCCAGGAATTAGCATTTAGAAATAACCTTGTTTTTAGCGCTGACTATCTCATTTTAATTTGTGGATTATGACCAGGCAGATATGTAGAGATCAGACTTTTTTCAGATTAACTAAAAAGTCCTCACTGTCCCTTTAAGCAAGAAAATCTATGAATTTGTGTGATGCCCAAAGTGGAGACTTGTGGAACTGGAATAAAACCAGTTTTGTTTTTACTTTAGCTTAAAGTTTCACTGAGTCAGCGTTTCAGAAACAGTGACCACCATCTCCAGAAACCAGTCGCTGAGAGCTCGTCTGTGTTTTCACAGCCTCCGGTAAAAACATGAGGGGAGCAGCTTCTGTGGGACCGTCCTGTAAATCTGAAACACTGCAGCTTCCTCTCTCTCTCTGTGAAGAAGTGTCGTGTCCGTCTGCAGCCGCTGGAAGCTGCTTCACTTCCCCGTCAAACGGCCTTTTCCCTTAAAGACTGGGCTCTTTGTTTCAGCGGTGATTAGCTGGCAGATAGAAAAGCAGGCAGGCCGATATTTGAGACTATTGTGCACGCCTGCCTGCTCCTGGCATTCAGAAATATTCCCTCTCCCCCCCCTCGCTCCAAGACTTCCAGGGAGCAGCCAGATGTAGAGCACACTCGTCATGAGACCGGCAGGAAGGACGGCAGAAAAAAAAAAACAAAAAAAAACGCTCTGTTTGTTTTACTCAGGCCCAAACGTTCTCACAGCACCTATGAGCTCAGCCGCTCTCCGACCTTTGACCTCTCATACCGCTGGGTTTGAAAACAGCTCGAGGACCAATGAGAGAGCAGCAACTCTCTCAACAAGGAGGAGACTTTTTTTAACCGTTACACCTCGACCTGAAACCGGTTTTTAATGCCGAGCAGATAAAAACACTTCAGGTGACTCAGGTGTTGCTGGTTCCTGGCGCACGTCAGCGCAGCGAGGCGTGGATTCTGATGTCGTAAAGCGACCGCAGGGAGTTTTATTTGATATGAGTCACAGCTTTGATGAATTTACAACCTTCAAACTGAAGAGATGAAGCACCTGAGCGACCCACCCACCCACCTGTCGATTTACACACACCTGTCAGCGCAGCAGAGTCAGGACGCAAGATTTAAAAACTAAAGAGGTTGAGCATTAACTGATATTTATGACGTGTCATACTCATGTTATATGTGAGGAATGTTCCCTAAAAATCATCTGGAAACAAAGAATCAAGCTCACAACACAACAAATATTCTTGTCGTTTAACTCAACTCAAACTTTACAGAGCACATTTTACCACCTTTAGAGACACTACTCACTGTTTTGGTGAAAAAAAATAGTGTAGTTACGACCAATAACATCCAATAACATTAAAAACATATCTTCAAAGAACAAGTTTAGTTTTTATACTTGTAAGCTCTCTTATCCCAAATAGCGACGAGAAATAAAAAATACACATCAGATAAAAGCTGAGGTCTCAGGAGATTCAAATAAAGAGATTAAATTTAGATTTTATCATTAAAAAATTCAATAAAACCACAAATTGGTGCTTTTGAGCAGTGATGCTGACTTTCATGATTTTCAAGAAAGAGCAAAAGTAAACACATTTCCTTAAAGACGACTTAACACCATGTTTACAACCACATTTCTAAGAGGTCAAAGTTCAACAACGGAAAGAGAAAAGAGCCGTCGACACCTCAAACTGTAAATTCAGACCAAAGACAGAAACAGCTCCTCAGATTAAAACAGATTTGACCCAAAACTTCAGACATGAAAGAAGCAGATGTGACTGATTGTGCTTAATTTTGAAGAATTTGTCTTCACAGTCACAATTTACCCAGCATGCATCACTAACTCTGTCTGTATTTAACCCTGTGAAGCCCGACCTATCCAAAAATAGTCTGAAATGTTGCTTTCATTCAATTTGACACACTTGGCAAACTTTTGCAAACTATCTCATCTATTTTATTGAAGTTTTTAAGTAAGTATGCATTTATTTCATGCAGACTGTAGTGATATAACAATCCTCAAGGTGGGAGAATATGTTTTTCAAAATATTTTAAACAGGTTTTTATAGAAACTATTTATCATGTTAATGAAATGGAGGTTTTTAAACTCATGTATCAAATATGATTTGTTTGGTTTTACAGGTTTAAAAGGACAGTTTGGGTATAAATGACACATTAGTAATATATAAATATAAAGAATGTGTTTTCACAAAATACATGAATGACGGGAAGGTGTGAGAACCAATTGGTGAATGAATGTTACTGTTGTTGTTCTGTATTAATTTATGTTTATAACTGTAGTAAATATTTTTCAAAATATAGTATCAAAGACTTATAACACATGGCTATTATCATTTTATCTAATATTAATATTATTATTATTATTATTATCAAATATTATGTATGTCTGTATGCATTTATGTGTGTGTGTATGTATGTATATATATATATGTGTGTGTGTGTGTGTGTGTGTGTGTATTTATGAATATGTATGGATATGCATGTATGATGAAACTAGAGACATTTATTGAAAATTACCATAACATGTTAATCATGTAATCAGGGAAAAGGGGTGGGACTTGATAAGTTTTACTTCTTCCTACTCCTTTTTGAACATGCTATTGTTTGATTTTGTTGTTACTTTGTTTTTGTTTTTATGTATTTTCTTCACGTTCAAAATAAACTTAAACCTTAAACCTTAAACCTTAGTGCCTGAGTTTGAATGTGAAACTCTCTGTGATCAATAACTAACAGTTTTCAGGTGTGAAACCTCATGAATTAACAAACAGAGGATCCTGGTCTCAGCCAATCAGAGCCTCCCTCTCCCTGCAGGTTCAGACTGCTATTAATAGATCTGCAGGACTTTTCTTTAGAGAGGAAACCAGACAAGAAGTGGGAGGAAATACCAAGAGTCCACTGGGACCCCCCCACCGACTCTGACCCCCTTACTCTGACCCCCATAGTGTGTGATATGAGTCTGCAGCTCCTGGTTTGATGTGGAGCAGCAGCTTCATCAGCATGTAAGGACAGAATCATTCAGCTTTGAGCAGGGGTGGACTGGCCATCTGGCATACCGGGCAATGCCCGGTGGGCCGACCGTCTCATTTGGGCCGACTGACACTTTTTCAATGTTGCGTGAACGGCCCGTTAAAGCAGTAGGTCAGCAGACGAATGATACTGAACCGAGCCAATCACATTGTTGACTTTCCCTTAAGTCCTGCCTGCGTGGGGCATTCGTGGGGAACAGAAAAACAAGAAAAATCTGAATAAACGGCCCATGAAATGCGCTGGTCTGCAGCCCATTGGTTGTTTTCGTGCACGAGAGGAAAAAAAATAATGCTTTCCACACAAACGCTGCCAAATGTGCCGATGAATGATCATTCTTTGTTTTAGATCATGAATAAATATACATCAGTTCTTTCGGAACACTCCTGCTCGACCGAAGAATATCTTCTTTCTGGTTTTATGGATGGACCATAATTTATGAAAATTGGCAGCGGAGAGTGAGTAAGAGGGAGGTCGCTGATGGGCGATCGACATTAACTTTAATTGGAGAGAGAGCGGCGCACTGCACATAAGCGCTTGAGAAGTTGTTTGACTTTTACCTCGGGGAAAGTAGAGTCCCATCTTTTACTGTAACTAACAGCTAAGGTGCTCGACTTCAACGACTTGGGAGGTAAAACGTATTTAGGTAAGGAACTACTCGTCTGCAACATAACGCAGGCTGCTAGCACACTTTGGCAGGGGCGTGTCCAGACTTTTAGGCTGGGGTGCCACGACCAGAGCACTGATTTATATAGCAGTGGGGCCATGAATTATGTAAGCCCATACTCCAACAAATATTGTTTATTTTGTTTGTTTGTGTGTTATAAAAAAAACACAGTATAAGGGGATACAGCTTATAAAAAAATAATAGTTGTTATTTCATTTTGCCAGTTTTGCCAAATAGTAGCCAAAATTTCTCTTTATCTTTTCTTCCTCCATGGAACATATCAGCAAACCCAAAAGGATGAATTATGCTTTAGAATAAATTACTGTGACAGAGTGGTGGAATGTTATGTTTTTGTTTT
>RPOG01001056.1:14600-108898 GCA_008086565.1 Thalassoma bifasciatum | reverse complement strand
GCTCTGTTTGTTTTACTCAGGCCCAAACGTTCTCACAGCACCTATGAGCTCAGCCGCTCTCCGACCTTTGACCTCTCATACCGCTGGGTTTGAAAACAGCTCGAGGACCAATGAGAGAGCAGCAACTCTCTCAACAAGGAGGAGACTTTTTTTAACCGTTACACCTCGACCTGAAACCGGTTTTTAATGCCGAGCAGATAAAAACACTTCAGGTGACTCAGGTGTTGCTGGTTCCTGGCGCACGTCAGCGCAGCGAGGCGTGGATTCTGATGTCGTAAAGCGACCGCAGCGAGTTTTATTTGATATGAGTCACAGCTTTGATGAATTTACAACCTTCAAACTAAAGAGATGAAGCACCTGAGCGACCCACCCACCCACCTGTCGATTTACACACACCTGTCAGCGCAGCAGAGTCAGGACGCAAGATTTAAAAACTAAAGAGGTCGAGCTTTAAATGATATTTATGACGTGTTATACTCATGTTATATGTGAGGAATGTTCCCTAAAAATCATCTGGAAACAAAGAATCAAGCTCACAACACAACAAATATTCTTGTCGTTTAACTCAACTCAAACTTTACAGAGCACATTTTACCACATTTAGAGACACTACTCACTATTTTAGTGAAAAAAATAGTGTAGTTTCGACCAATAACATCCAATAACATTAAAAACATATCTTCAAAGGACAAGTTTAGTTTTTATACTTATAAGCTCTTTTATCCCAAAAAAGAAGGAGAAATAAAAAATACACATCAGATAAAAGCTGAGGTCTCAGGAGGTTCAAATAAAGAGATTAAATTTAGATTTTATCAGTAAAAAATTCAATAAAACCAAAAATTGGTGCTTTTGAGCAGTGATGCTGATTTTCATGATTTTCAAGAAAGAGCAAAAGTAAACACATTTCCTTTAAGACGACTTAACACCATGTTTACAACCACATTTCTAAGAGGTCAAAGTTCAACAACGGAAAGAGAAAAGTGCCGTCGACAGATCAAACTGTAAATTCAGACCAAAGAGAGAAACAGCTCCTCAGATTAAAACAGATTTGACCCAAAACTTCAGACATGAAAGAAGCAGATGTGACTGATTGTGCTTAATTTTGAAGAATTTGTCTTCACAGTCACAATTTACCCAGCATGCATTATTAACTCTGTCTGTATTTAACCCTGTGAAGCCCGACCTATCCAAAAATAGTCTGAAATGTTGCTTTCATTCAATTTGACACACTTGGCAAACTTTTGCAAACTATCTCACCTATTTTATTAAAGTTTTTTAGTAAGTTTGCATTTATTTCATGCAGACTGTAGTGATATAACAATCCTCAAGGTGGGAGAATATGTTTTTCAAAATATTTTAAACAGGTTTTTATAGAAACTATTTATCATGTTAATGAAATGGAGGTTTTTTAACTCATGTATCAAATATGATTTGTTTGGCTTTACAGGGTTAAAAGGACAGTTTGGGAATAAATGACACATTAGTAATATATAAATATAAAGAATGTGTTTTCACAGAATACATGAATGAAGGGGAGGTGTGAGAACCACTGGGTGAATGAATGTTACTGTTGTTGTTCTGTATTAATTTATGTTTATAACTGTAGTAAATATTTTTCTAAATATAGCAAAGACTTATAACACAAGGCTACTATTATTTCATCTAATATTAATATCATTATTATCAAATATTATGTATGTCTGTATGCATTTATGTGTGTGTGTATGTATGTATATATACATATATATATATATATATATATATATATATATATATATATATGTGTGTGTGTGTGTGTGTATTCATGAATATGTATGGATATGCGTGTATGATTTAACTAGAGACATTTATTGAAAATTACCATAACATGTTAATCATGTAATCAGGAAAAAGGGGTGGGACTTGATACGTTTTACTTCTTCCTACTCCTTTTTGAACATGCTATTGTTTGATTTTGTTGTTACATTTTTTTTTGTTTTTGTTTTTATGTATTTTCTTCATTTTCAAAATAAACTTAAACCTTAAACCTTAAACCTTAAACCTTAGTGCCTGAGTTTGAGTGTGAAACTCTCTGTGATCAATAACTAACAGTTTTCAGGTGTGAAACCTCATGAATTAACAAACAGGGGATCCTGGTCTCAGCCAATCAGAGCCTCCCTCTCCCTGCAGGTTCAGAATGCTATTAATAGATCTGCAGGACTTTTCTTCAGAGAGGAAACCAGACAAGAAGTGGGAGGAAATACCAAGAGTCCACTGGGACCCCCCCACCGACTCTGACCCCCCCAGTCTGACCCCCATAGTGTGTGATATGAGTCTGCAGCTCCTGGTTTGATGTGGAGCAGCAGCTTCATCAGCATGTAAGGACAGAATCATTCAGCTTTGAGTGAGATGAGTCTAACTGTGCAGATCTATGTGAGAGGTGAGGAAGAGCAGCAACAACAACAGCAGCAACATAAACAGCAGCAGCTCTCACCTCTGTGAAGAAGTTATCCATCCTCCTCCTTGTTTTAATCCAGAGGATTTTCAGTGTGAACTCCTCTCATGTGTTGTTGTTAGTTTGTGTCCAGACTGAAGGATGAAGAGAAAGATCCACGCGCTCAGAGCTGCTCCTCCTGCAGGATACAGCCTCCTCTACTCCTGGAGATGAGGAGGAAGTCAGTCACTCCTCGATGTCCTCACTTAAATGAGAAACAGGGGGCACAAAGAGGAGGTCGTCCTGAGGAAATTTTTGAAGGTCGAGGAGAGGTGGTCCTCGAGTGTGAGGAGAGACGCGGAGGAGAGACGCGGAGGGCACGCAGTGACGCGAGGAGGCGCAGCCACGACTCAACAAAAGGTCAGCAACGCAGCAGAAGCAGCAGGAGAATAAACGAGGAGCCGGTTAAAGTTTGGAGACGCTCAGTCAGTCAGTGAGAGAGAGAGAGGGAGGCGCACAACCACACTGAAGCTCCTCCTCCTCCTCACTCTGCTCCTCCTCCTCCTCCTGCTGCTGTCTCTCTGACTCCTCCTGCTGTCAGCATGTGGAGCTCTGAGCTTTAACTTTCCTAAAGTCAGGAGGTGACACCTGCAGGTCACAAAGATTCTCAGAGGAAAATCTGGATCAACTCAATTTACAGCATCTTACATTTTTATGTATGGAAGCCTATTTCTGCCAGTTAGAAAAAAAGAAATAAAGAAAACATGTTGGTATGGATTTTTTTTTTTTTTTTTGCCTATGTTGAGTGAAAATTTTAAGGAAAAAATTTGAAACATTAAGATAAAAGTGGAATTTTTGAGGGAAAAAAATTAAAAATATCAAGTTGAAAAAGTCAAAAAGCTGAGTTAAATTCAAAATGTTGGGAAAAATGCCAAATTTTGAGGAAACACTTGAAAATATTAGACTAAAAGGTTACGGAGCCCCTAAAGGGACAAGAAAGGGTAAAAAAAATATATATAATAATTTCACTTGCGCACTTGAAACTTTTAGGTGCTCACCTGAAACTTTTACTTGCTCACTTGAAACTTTTAGGTGCTCACCTGAAACTTTTACTTGCTCACTTGAAACTTTTAGGTGCTCACCTGAAACTTTTACTTGCTCACTTGAAACTTTTACGTGCTCACTTGAAACTTTTAGGTGCCTACCTGAAACTTTTACTTGCTCACTTGAAACTTTTACGTGCTCACCTGAAACTTTCACATGCTCACCTGAAACCTTTTCTGGTGCTCATCTAAAAGTTTTACGTGACATTTTGTGTACATCCAACGATAGCCACAGAGCTGGCCAGATGTTTGAAGCTGTCCCTCTACAAAAATCAAACATACAATCCAAAGCGGTGAATCCTTTACGTGGAAACAGACGTGGTGGTTCAGGTGATGATACGCACGCACTAACTCTTGTATTGTCATTTTGTAGAAAAGAAAACTGTCAGGTGTTCATCTGAAGCATTTCTGGTGCGCACCTATGGTTTCAGGTGCGCACCTAAAAGTTTCTAGTGAGCACGAAAAAGTTTCAAGTGTGCACGCGAAAGTCTTAAGTGCGCACGTGAAATCATTATTATTTTTTGTACCTTTTCTTGTCCCTTTAGGGGCTCCGTAAAAAGTTGAGGTTTTGGACAGTACATCATAATTCTGAGTGTTTAAAGTCAAAATTTTGTGATAAAAAGTCAAATATGGGGAGAAAAAAACGTGTAGGTCAAAATTGAAATTTTAAGATAAGTGCAAATCTTTAGATTAAGAGTTGAAATTATGAGATACAAGATCAAAAATTTGGGGATAAAAAGTTAGAATCTGGAGATTAAATAGAAATTTTGGGATTAAAAATCAAAATTATGAGATCAAAGTTGAGATTTTGATTGAATAAAGTTGAAGTTTTAAGATAAAAAGTCAAAGTTTTGAGTATAATAAGTCACAAATTTGAAATATAAGTTGGAATTTTAGATTAAAAGATGAAACTATAGGGTAGGAGTTGAAACTTTGAGTTAATGAAGTTCAAATTTTGAGATACATAGTTGAAATTTGAGATGAAGTTGAAGTTTTACATTTAAGCTGGAATTATGATATAAAAGTCTAAGTTTTGGGCCAATAAAGCTGAAAGTTTGAGATAAAGAAGTTGAAATGTTTAGACAACGAAGCTGAAATTTGAGATAAAAAGTCTAAATTTTCAGACGATCATTTTTAGAGAAAAATGTTGAAATGATGACAGTTAAAAGTCTCTTGAAGTCTGTTTGTAGACCCTCAGGAGTCCGATTTGAACTTTGCATACTCATAAATCTGAATGCAGCTTGTGTTTATTTTGATCCTGTGACCATCAGCAGCTCATGAAGAATTGAAAAGAAAAACCTTTTCACTGCTGTCGTTGATTTTCTTAAATCAAAATGACGCCTAACTGGTGTTTTTTTTCTCCTCACCTTTCGTTAATGCGTCTCCACAGCTGCTTTCTCAAAGGTGTTTCCACCTGTCCAGACAAAGCTGCCACAGCGACCTTTGACCTCTGCCTCTCTGCTGCTGACAGAGGTTAAGTAACACTCGCTCCCCGTGGCGATGGCGTTAATCCCGGAGGATTCCTGGTTCAGGGTCGAAGTGGGTTTAGTGAGAGGAACGAGCTCCGCAATAACGCAAACAGCTTCACCTCTGCTCTTTGTGTGTCGCTGTTACAGGCGTCGAGTTTGAGTGAAAGACTTCGGTGAGAGACGAGGAGCTGCTGAGGCGCTCGGCTGTTAAATAACTGCAGCGTGTTTTAACATGTTCACAACAAATAACAGATTTTTTATGGAACACACGGCTGCTTCTTACAGCTTTCACATCACTCGCAACAGCCTCCTTTTTTCCGGACATCTCGTCATTTTTGGTGGTAAAATTAGATCTAAGGATTTTTTAAAACTCCCTGAAACTTTGTTGTGTTTTTCTCAGCTTGTTCTACAAACCATCAATATTTATAATAAATCAAATCTGCACTGTTGCTGACATTATTCTGCTGCACCAACCTGTTTAGATGTTGAAAACATGAAACTCTGACTGTTTGTAAAGCTGCACTCACAGACGGAAAATGCTGAGGTGGAAATGCACTTTTACAGACCAACTGCAGAAGTTCCCTTTTTTTCCTCGTGGTCCTGATGGTGGGAGGCACCGAGAACTGTCTCAAAAGCTGGAAATTTAAACACCTCAAGATATATATTACACTTCAATTAAGATAAGCAAGATTTTGAGGCATTATTCAAATTTATGTACTGCTGAAGTATAAATATATATTTCTATATAAGCATGTGGTGAGGTATTATTATGGAAGTCCATTCCACCAGTTCAAAAACTAAAAATGAAGACTTGGCTTGATTGTATTGCTTTTAACAATTTGTAAAGTGTCATTCAGTTTTAAAAAATGCTTTAGAAATAAAATGTATCATTATTATTATTAAAATTATTACTCCTCGTACAAAGTTTCATGAAGGACAACTGTGCTTTTACTTTTCACTCCTCCAACTGTTGTACTTTAAAAACTATTCAGCATTTTTCCTATTTTTTTCCCCATTTAAATGAATGGAGAAGATCAGTCATCGTGGAAACCACACGGCTGTACAACTGTGATGTTGTAGACGCCCATAGGTTATAAAAGACACTTTATTATGCTTAAATGTTGCACTGCAGAGCCACAGTACTCCAGAACTGTCTCATATTTTTGACTACCTGAGCTTTCTGAAGTGGATTTATTCCTCAGTAACTTTATTTGCCATGTTTGCTGGTTTGTTTTGGTCAGTTTGTGTGAAGTGTCCCTGCAGGACAAACACATCAGAGCTCTTTCTCTCAGCTCTGTGGTTGTTGTGGGTGTGTTAAGCGCTGTCAGGTTTAGCGCTGCCTGTTCGGAAACAGAGGCGTTCAGCTGACGGAGCTGGAGGGTCAGTTTTAGTTCATAAGCGCTGCTCTGCTTATGGGATCGTCTCAGAGCGAGGGTTTATCTGAGCAGAGGTCAGCTACAAAGGTCACAGCGTCTTCCTGCACAAACTGACCTCTCCATAATCCTCCTTTTTTTCTTACCTTTATACACACAGAGATGGTCGGAAAGAATCAAGAAAACTGGAAACACTTTAATCAGACCAACAAACTGTTTCTAGTTTACAGCAACATCAGACAGAAAAGCAGAAAATATGACATTTTTTGAGGTGTGAACCAGAATATGTTGATAGATCCATTATTTGACTGAAGAAAAATCTGATCTAACAGAACATAAAGTATCAAAGAGCATCTTAAATGAAAATAAAATGTACATAATGCTGCAGTAATTTGTCGTGTAATGATCTAATGATGTTTAGTATTTGAACTTCTCTCAGTTTCCTGTGCAGTTCTTCCACTCAGACACTAGTTGGCAGAGTTTGTAAACACTTCAGATTTCTCATGTTTCCCTGTGAGGCCTTTTGCTGAATAGTTCAGGGTTTGTTTTAGTGACAGTCCCTAAAAGGTTCAGTCAGTGCAGAGAGTGAACTGTTCTTCAGCAGCTGTTTGTGTTTGTGTAGAGAGGAGGAGACTCTTCCTCCTACTCTGAACACAGACGCACTGAGGAACCAGGATACAACCAAAACCCAGGATAGAGAGGTTCAGTGAAGGTGTTTCTGAAGGTGTGGAGGTGGATCAGTTTGTCAGAGGAGACTCTGTAGAAGGACAAAGAGCCAGCAGGACAGTCCATATACACTGATACTCTGTCAGAGACAGAGAACAAGGAGAGAGGGAGATCTGTTCTTCCGTTATTGTGCCAGACAGAGTAACTGTCATCAGAGCAGCTCAGACTCCAGGACTGATCATTAAATCCAAACACACAGTCATTCCTGTTTCCTTTCCTCCTGATTCCTCTGTAACTCACTGATATATCAACCTCTCCTCTCCTCTCCACCTCCCAGTAACAGCGACCAGTCAGACCATCTCTACACAGCAGCTGAACCCAGGGATCAAATCTGTCTGGATGATCAGGATATGACTGATACTCTCTCACATGTGTCACCTTCCTGTTGTTCTCAGACAGTCTGAGTTTTCTGTTTGCTGTGTTTGAGTCCAGAGTGAGTTCAGAGAAATCTGATGGAGAGAAAAAGAGAAAACACAGCATCAGTTTATGATCAGACACAGCTGAAGGTTTTATTCTTTGTTAGCTGACAGTCTGCTGTTTGCTCATCAGGAGTCAAACTGATTCCACACTTACACTTCTTCACACCAGGTTTTAACCTCTGCTGTCCACCATGGTCCACCCTGGAGGAAGAAACACAGTCAGAATGATTTTCTGTCCAACATGAGTCCTAACTGCTGCTCAACATGAAGCAGTGATCCTCAGTTTGTCTCTGTGACACAGAAACAGGCTCAAACTCATCTGAGACAACTGTCTCCATCACTCTCTGACTTTTTCTCTCAGTGTTCAGATCCTCACAGAGAAAGAAGAACAAAAAGAGTCAAAAAGCAAAGGCTGCCTGTTGTTCTCTCCTACAACATGGAGACTTGATTTTGATCCTGAAAGAAGAAACTCATCCATCTTTCAGAGCTTCTGTTCTCACTGTAGAATAAACACTTTGTTGTGAACAGACTTTAAATCTGAACATAGAGACATGAAGTGGTGGACTCTCTGAGTCTAAATATGACTGAAGGTGACATGAATCCTCTCAAGTGAACTCAGGTGAGTGTGTGACGCTCTTCGTGGATCAGTCACAGTCAGCTAGAGGAGAGTTCCCATGATTCCCATGGATGAAGTCAGAAGAAGCAGCAGAGTCCTCCCTGTCCCTCAGTCTGGACTTTATTTAAACAGACTTTAAAGTCTTAGACACAGATTATATTCAGAGGAGGATTTTAGTCTCAACATGTTTGGAAATGTGCATCAGTCAGTCCAAGAAACTTAGAGTCATGTTTTGAAGCCTCAAAACAAAAGATAAACATTTGAACTACAACAGTTTATACTGTTAAAACAGAAATGACAAAAACATGAAAAAAATGAAAAAGAAAAAACTGCTGAAAATACAACAGATATGGGTTTAACAAATAAAAAAGGGATAAGAAATGTTTTCCTTTTTCCTCTTTCAGTGTGTGAGTTGTTGTCATGTCAAACCTCAGTGTGTCCAGTCTGCAGAGTGGATCCTTCAGCAGTTTGACTCCTGAGTCTCCTGGATGGTTGTAGCTCAGGTCCAGATCTCTCAGGTGGGAGGGGTTGGAGCTCAGAGCTGAGGCCAAAGAAGCACAACCTCTTTCTGTGATCAGACATCCTGACAGACTGAAGAAGGAGAGAAAAACAACCAGCAGAACTCAGTAAAAGTCAACTTCTGTCATGCATGTATCAATAGAATCAACAGAAACCCTGACCTGAGAGTTTCCTCAAACGTCAAACCTGAGAAATCAGGTCGTGTCTCGAAGAGATGAGGACTTAGGAAGTCCAGCAACAATGAGTCCAGGTCTAGAGAGTCGGACCTCCTGAAACTCGACTCCTGACTCCTGTCTCGAAGTGTCGAAGAGAGACAGTCCAATGTAGGTGAGTCGGACTTCTTCTTTTACAAAGAAGACCAAACAAATGTTTCCACAGTTTTCATGAGCAGAGTGAATTCTGTTTCAAATGTCTGACTCATTCACTCACACAGCTTTGTTTGTAGCTTTAATCACAGGCAGCAGCTTCAGAAGAGCTTTCTCTGAAGGAGAGTATTTCTTCAGGTCAAACAGGTCCAGATCTTTGTCTGATGACAGTAAGATGAAGACCAGAGCTGACCACTGAGCAGGAGACAGATGATATGCGGACAGACGTCCTGATTCCAGGGACTGTTGGATCTGCTCCTCTAGAGAACGATCATTCAGTTCATTCAGACAGTGGAACAGGTTGATGCTTTTCTCTGCAGACACATCCTCACTGATCTTCTTCTTCATGTACTCCACTGTTTCCTGATTGGTCTGTGAGTCACTTCCTGTCTGTGTCAGCAGACCTTTCAGGAGACTCTGATTGGTCTGCAGAGAGAGACCCAGGAGGAAGCGCAGGAACAAATCCAGGTGTCCGTTTGGACTCTGTAAGGCTTTGTTCACAGCACTCTGATGAAGACGTGTCAGTTTTTGTTTGGCACCAAAGACTTTAGAGATCCGTGATGTTGTTTGTTCTTCTTCCATCAGGTTGGTTCCAGACTTGGTGAAGGTCAGATGGACGTGAAGAGCAGCCAGAAACTCCTGAACGCTCAGATGGATGAAGCAGAAGACCTTGTCAGCCTGGTACAGTCCTCTCTCCTCTCTAAAGATCTGTGTGAACACTCCTGAGTAAACTGAGGCTGCTCTGATGTCGATGCCACACTCTGTCAGGTCTGATTCATAGAAGATCAGGTTTCCTTTCTGCAGCTGCTCAAAAGCCAGTTTTCCCAGAGACTCAATCATCTTCCTGCTCTTTTTATTCCAGAGTGAATCAGTCTCAGCTCCTCCTTCATACTTGATGCTCTTCAGTTTGGTCTGAACCAGCAGGAAGTAGATGTACATCTGAGTCAGGGTCCTGGGCAGCTGCCCCCCCNGTCTTCTTGTCTGATGCTTGTTTCTGCTCTGTCTGGTGTCCTGGATGCTGCTTCAATCTGTCTGACCTCATGTTCCTCGTTGACCTCTCCAGCCCCTCCCTCTGTGATGTAGAGCTCTGTGTAGATCTGCTTCAGAAGGGTTGGGTTTCCTGCTTTAGCGATCCCCTCAAACACACACTGGAACTTCTGCTTCAGCGCAGACTTCACTTTACGTCTGCACTCTGGAACAACAGCTCCTGAAAGAAGAGAAAAGAAAAGTCATGAATGATGTGAAGCTCCAATCAGTCTGATGAGTTTGAACTTTCAAACATCAGGATGATTTGTCTCCTCTCTGAAATCTCTTCAGCTCATCAGTTGTGAACAGTTTGTCTCAGCTCATAGATGTGATACAAATGTGAGCATCATATTCAGAGCAGAGTTTGAAATGTAAAACTCTCCCATGTTGTCTCCATTTGCTCTTTCCATCATGTTAAATGTGTTAAATCCTCTTACTGCTCTGCAGACAGTCAGCCAGCTCCTCCTGCTTCATTCTCCTCAGGAAGTTCACAGTGATCTTCAGGAAGGCCTCTCTGCTCCTCCTCTGCTCCTCATCCTCATCCTCCCTCTGACTCTCTGAGCATTCTGGGTAATCTGGACTCAGAGATCTCTGGATCTCCTTCAGCTCCCTCTTTACGAAACTGATAATGTTCTCCTGGAGCAGCTGGAAGAAGAAAAAGTGGAGTGTAACTTGTAGAAGATGAGATGATGTGTGACAGACAGAAAGCTGCTGGTCTGCAGAGTCCAGCATGGAGACTGGATCACAAAGCTGCTTCAGCTCTTAGAGAGATGATGTTTGTGATGAGGAAAGTCTTCAGAAAGCTCCAAACAGAATGAGTGTGTGCTCTGATGCTCAGGAGGAGCTGTGTTTGTACATTTACTCACCATCAATATGGAATCTAGCTGTGTGTGATGCTGCTGGGCAGACTGACCAATGGGAGCCTCTGATCTCTGCTGCTCAACTCTGGGGAACAAACACAACATCATGTGGTGTTAATGACAGAATGACACACAGTCTTCATGTGATGGGCTCTATCTGCTGGATCCTCCTACAAACACAGGACACACATGAAGATACAGCTGAGTCCAGTTCTTTCTGCCTCCAGTTTCCTGCTGTTGGATCCTGATAGAAACACAAAGACTGAAACATGTTCAGCTCCACAGAGAAAACACCAACCACAGTTAGGATCAAATGTTTCACACACAACAACAGGAAGTTCACATTTAAAGTCTCATCTTTCATCATCACTAATCTTTGCAGGCAGGCAGTAAATAGGTTCATACATGGACCCATTGCTCTTTAAGGATTAACAGCTGAGTTTGGGTTCAGGTGAATCTGGTCTGTTTGACACTGACAGAATCAAAAACACTCTCAAACAAATTTGAACCCTGAAAATCTTCCAGATTTGAGGACTGATGAGTTTCGCAGTACAAAAGCTGAAGTGGTGGAGAAATACTTACCTTTTATAATGTGACTGAAGATGACCATCTTTGAAAGCAAACGGTCTGTACATGGACCCATCACTCCTTAAGGAAACAAAACTGGGTCCAGGTGAACGTGGTCTCTCTTTGAAAGCAATCGGTCGGTACATAGACCCATCACTCTTTAAGGATACACCACTGGGTCCAGGTGAATCTGGTCTCTCTTTGAAAGCAATCGGTCTGTACATGGACCCATCACTCCTTAAGGAAACAAAACTGGGTCCAGGTGAATCTGGTCTCTCTTTGAAAGCAATCGGTCTGTACATGGACCCATCACTCCTTAAGGAAACAAAACTGGGTCCAGGTGAATCTGGTCTCTCTTTGAAAGCAATCGGTCTGTACATGGACCCATCACTCCTTAAGGAAACAAAACTGGGTCCAGGTCCGAGGGCATCTGGTCTCTGATGTTTGACACTGACATAATCACAAACACTGATGAATACACATTAACACTGAAAATCTTCCAAGCTTAAAAGCTCCTGAAATTTTCTCTACAGTTTGAATTCTTATTAAAAAAAATGAAGTGATAGATTCCTACTTTTGATCACGTGACTGGAGAAGACCATCTTTGAAAGCAATCGGTCTGTACATGGATCCAACACTCTTTAAGGACACACAGCTGGGCTCAGGTCCAGGTGAATCTGGTCTTTGCAGCTTCTCTGGGCTTTAACACACAGACACACAAACACACACACACACACAGCTGTTTGTTAGTGTGAACAATGATGCTGCAGTGATGTGACAGTTAAAGATCCTGGTCTCACCTCTGAGCTTTGGTCGGGCTCTCATGTTCCCCCCACAGAGAGATTTTAGAGGGAGGGGCTCCCTGCTCTCTGTCCTCACTCTGATTCATGGCAGAGACCCCACCTACACACACACACACACACACACACACACACACACACACATTCATTACTACAGGATTTATACCACAGGACACACACTGCTCTCGAACACACTGTTATTCCAGATTTTTCCACCAGATGGAGACACATTCATTATTTTCCTTTCAGAAACACTCTCCAAATTTTTTTTTTTTTTATCATATTCACAGTTAAGCAAAACAGCCACACTTTTTGAAATCCTTGTGTGTCATAATACTGTAATAAAATTTAACAAAACACATTTCAATTGCAGGTCTAGCTGTTAATTCAAATACTTCACCAATCTCAAAAATAATATCAACAATACACACTGCAGCGAATCACACCTGTTGTTTACAACCAGATATTTTGAAGTTTGAGTCATTCAAAAACAAATCCACTGAAAACAAAAGAAAAATGAAAAGCACAAATAACAGAAAAATGAACATTTTTGAGTGTTTTTGTAAATACCTGTAAATGTTCTTGGTGTGGCGTGAAGTGCAGCATCGGTTTTGTCTTTCTGAAAAAGTGAACAAGCAGTGATCAGGTTTGAGTTTGTCACCTAGATTTTTGTTATTGTGAAGTTTGATGATAACTCCCGCTGACTCAGGCTAACCTGTTTTACTCGTTTTCTAGTGCAGACTGTTTGTCAGGATAAAGGTATAAAAAGGTGTGTCACATGCTGTTCATGTTTCTCATATTTATGTAATGGAGTAATCGTGGTGATTAAGTGCACAGTAAAAAAGTGAGATCACAGTCGTTTGTGTTGGTGTTTATTAATCTTTCCTGTTCACGTGTGACTGTTTGATCGCAGGTGTATGCACATACAAGCTAAAAGAAGACAGATTTAGATATTTCACTAAGTTCTGGGATGCTAAAAATTGTAAACACACGAGTAATTTAATGACACTTTTTGTATTTAATGTGTCAAAGACAATCCCTAACATGAAGCTGTTTGTTCTGGTTGATTGAGTCTCTGCTCTGTCAGGTTACAGGGTACCTGAAGGTTTCAGCAAGTCAAATTTAAGACTTTTTAAGACCTTTTTCATGCCACTTTGAATGAAAATTAAAACGAAAAACACATAAACATAGCTGATGGTAGGGGAATCCTGCTGTTTTACAACCAAATCATAGCATGTGTGTCACTCGACGAGACTCTTTCAAGTTTACTTTTGGTCTGTTTATTGAACATAAAGTGATGCTCTTTGATTAATGGCTGTATGTAAAAGTGTAAACGGTGACCCAGGATGCAGATAAAAATTCATATTAGCAACTTTTAAGAAAGCATCCACGCTATGTCTCCTTCTCAAAAACAAAAACATTAACAAATCATACCCTTACAAATTTAAGACCTTTGAGTAATTTATTTAAGACCAGAATATAAAATTTCAATGAATTTAAGGCTTTTTAAGGATGTGTAGGAACCCTGGGTTAAATCACTGATAGTCTCCTGTTTGTCCTCTCTGGGTGTAGATTACATGAGGAGGACTTTGACACTCAGTTACCATGGAAAAGTGATGTAACCTGACTTTCTTTGATTTCTTCTCCCTCTTATTATTTTATCAAACATGAGCATGTAATTTCTCCCTGACTCACACACAAGTTAAAAATAATAAAACATCATGTAAAGCTGCTAACAGCCATAACTTACAATGAAATCAGCCTCTTTGTGCCTTAAATTATGTGAATTAATACATGTATTGATCTTAAATTAAAAAAAAAGGGAATCACATCCTTCTCATAATGACATGATTTATATTTCTTGAGCTGCTCCCTCATTTTAAATTCAGTTTTCTTTTCTAGAGTTCTGCCTTCAATTCAACATAAACTGTTGTTTATATTAAATTTAATGGTTAAAAAACACATCAACTGCAGATTAAGATGTTCACAGAGAGCTAAAGGCAGTTTAACAAGCTAAAGTTAAACCTGTATGTTCAGTTTAACTTACCTTACTCTGTAACTTTTCCCCAACATGAACTCTCAGTCTCCCTGCTGCTTCACCAAAGATGATCCTGGAGCTTCAAACTGAAATAATCTAGAAAAAAACGACAGAATTTAATCCAGGTTTGGATTTTTTTCTGTGTTTTTGCTGTGAACGTTTATTTAAACTGACTCATCCCAACTGTCACATTCAGGTCAGAGCGCTCGAGCTCAGGCTGACAGACACGCCCACATTCAGAATCTCGCTCTCTGATTGGACGCTGCAGCGGCTCAGGCTTCTCTAAACTTCACACTGACATTATAAAACAGTCACTGAGGAAAACTCTAAAATATGAAGCACAGAGATAAAAAGGGTTTGATGAGAGTTTGAAGCAAAAAATACTGAACTCAGCTGTCATGGAAAAAAATGAAACAGGATCAACACTGAGTTTTTGTCACTGTTTAGCTCAGATTCATCATCCAATGTTCACTTAGTTCAATAACTAGTAAAATATTCATTGTCAGTTATGGATCTCTTTCATTTTTCTGTTGATTCCTTTTTTGTTCATGAAGATAATTTAAATATGTGAGAAAAGTCTGCCAGGAAAAAAAAAATCATGAATGTTAGTTTTTGTGGTCAATATTTTCTATTGGCTCAGACATCTGTCACTCAGAGCGCTGACTTCAGTCTCTGTTCCCATTGGCTCTAACAGCTGAAGTCCCGCCCCTTCACCGAGAGGAGCTCGAGCGACCAACGGTTCAGCAGAGACCGAGAGCGGCTCCGGAGGAGAGAAAGTCCCGTGAAAGTATTCAAAATCTGGGTTAAAACCAACCAGCAGACGATCACACAACACTTTGGAGAAGCTGTAGAGATTTTCACGGACCTGTGTGACAGAAGTTTAGAGGTTTTGGCGGCGTTGTGGTGAGTTTTGTGGAGGTAAGCTAGTGTGGCTAGTTATATTAGCCTGCGTCATTAGCAACGAGCGGCGGGAAAAGGATCAACGGTTTTTAACTGTGATGAATGAAGTTATTTTTTAATTCATACAATAATAATAAATGTTTAAAATCTTTAGTTGAGAGTATTTCTACATCAAGATGGCAGTAACAATCTAAGTCTGAGTGAAATTATTTGTATTTGTTTGTCATTAATTGGTATTATAACGTGGATAACTTGTGCTATCACCACAGTTTTTCCTCAGCTCACTTTAAAACTGGATAAAGAAGAAAATTTGTCTGTTGTGACTTAAATCTGTGTTTGATTTCTTCCAGGATCTTTAAGTTGGATGTGGCGTGGCCTCGATGATGGAGGTGGCAGTTTTCACCTTTGAGGGGGAAATGAGTGAGTCTGTGTGGTCGGACTGTTACAGCCTGATCTAACACCAACTGACTTTTAGCATTTTCTGAGCTGAGAGAAATTTAACTTAGTTTAGAATAGAATAGAATTCCTTCATTGTTATCATACAATTGAACAACAAACTTTCGAAAGCTTCCCTTAAAATGCAGCTATAAGTTTGGAATAAGGAAAAGGAAAATGTTCATGAGATATAAAAATATGCTGTGTGTAGTTGTGTAAAGGCATTTGTTATAAGATTGCACTGTTAAGAGGACTAATATGTTTGAAATATCAACAAGAGTCATAAAAAGTAGGTATAAAAATGTGTATACATACAGAGGGTGCAATAAGTATAGATAAATATGTAAAAGTTTTAGTATGTATACAGAGTGTGCAATATGTAGAGATAAATTGATTTACTCTAAAAGGAGAATTTCCCTATTGAAAACATAGACTTTAACCAAAGTAAATCTGCTTCATCATCATGGATGAACCTCTATACATGTGTGGTAGTGACTGTGTCTGCAGTGACCTCGTCCTCTGTCTGTATATTGATGTTTAACTCAGACAGTGACCGTGCACACAGCGTGTAAATAACTCAGAGTTTATCAAAGCCAGAAGAAGCCGTTCAGACCGGTTAATGTAGCAACAAAATAGAAATAATGCCGTGAAAGTGAAGTGAAACACCAAGTGAATGAAGCTCGCTTTCAACCATTTGAGGAGCAGAATTTTTTTTTCTCTTTCCTGTTGAACAGGTGAGTACCAAACACAGGTGGTAAGTTCATTTCATACCAACTTGTTTAACTGTTCGTCATTTATTCAAACAAATATATTTTTCTCATGTAGTTTTGATGTAGGTAAAAGTTGTGTTTGTGGATTTTAATCCCAGCTTTCAAGTCATATATAAAGTTTGATGTTTTGAATTGTGCTTGAGCCTTGAATTATTTTTAGTGCATCACTTCCAAGCTGATATCATAAGCTGATTGTCGGAGACTCTGTTTGAACTGTAGTTTTGTAGATTTGAATGTTTATATCTTAAACTGTAAATTAAGAGCTGCAGCATCTTTACATACTCTATAGCTATTTGATTTTTTCTTGAAATTTGCTTTTTCATTTGTTTGACGTAGAGTCTCAGCGCTGTAAGTTGGTGTTAGGGAACGTTGTTAATGTTATTTTACAAAATTTGCTTATTTTCTATCGCTNTTTTCTCATGTAGTTTTGATGTAGGTAAAAGTTGTGTTTGTGGATTTTAATCCCAGCTTTCAAGTCATATATAAAGTTTGATGTTTTGAATTGTGCTTGAGCCTTGAATTATTTTTAGTGCATCACTTCCAAGCTGATATCATAAGCTGATTGTCGGAGACTCTGTTTGAACTGTAGTTTTGTAGATTTGAATGTTTATATCTTAAACTGTAAATTAAGAGCTGCAGCATCTTTACATACTCTATAGCTATTTGATTTTTTCTTGAAATTTGCTTTTTCATTTGTTTGACGTAGAGTCTCAGCGCTGTAAGTTGGTGTTAGGGAACGTTGTTAATGTTATTTTACAAAATTTGCTTATTTTCTATCGCTGTATCGCATTCACGTAGTAATGTAGAGTTTAGTAAGTGTGGCTAGTTATATTAGCCTTCATCATTAGCAATAAGCTGCAGGTAAAGGAGCAACAGTTTTTATCTGTGATGAGTAAAGTTCTGTCTAGTTTCTTACTGTGATAGTAAATGTTTTAAATCTTTAGCAGATCTTATTTCTACACCAGACAGGCAGTAAAATCTTAGTGAGAGTGAAATTATTTGTATTTGTTTGTAAGTTATTGAGGACATACAGTGGGTAACTTGTGCCATTGCATAGTTTTTCCTCAGCTCACTTTAAAACTAGATAATAAAGAGAATTTAACTTTAATGACTAATAGAGTGAAAGCCCTGTTTTTGTTTGTACTTGTAAGGTTTTCCACATTTCTTTCAGAATCTTTCAGTAAGATGTGGCGTCGCCGCGATGATGGAGATGGTGAGTGAACTCTGAATCCTTTCACCGCTTTACCCAAAGGAGCTGGACCCAAGAGTTTTCACCTTTGAGGAGGAAATGAGTGAGTCCGTGTGGTAGGTCTGTTACAGCCTGATCTAACACCAACTGACTTTTGGGATTTTCCAAGCTGAGAGAAATTTAACTCAGTTTAGAATAGAATAGAATCTCTTCATTGTTATCATACAGTTGTACAACAAATTTTCTAAAGCTTCCCTTAAAATGCAGCTATAAGTTTGGAATAAGGAAAAGGAAAATGTTCATGAGATATAAAAATATGCCATGTGAAGTTGTGTAAAGGCATTTGTTATAATATTGCACTGTTAAGAGGACTTATATGTTTGAAATGTCAACAAGAGTCATAAAAAGTAGGTTTTAAAATAAGTGAATACATACAGAGGGTGCAATAAGTATAGATAAATATGTAAAAATATTAGTATGTATACAGAGTGTGCAATATGTAGAGATATAAATTGATTTACTCTAAAAGGAGAATTTCTGCAGTGACCTCGTCCTCTGTCTCTATATTGATGTTTAACTCAGACAGTGACCGTGCACACAGTGTGTAAATAACTCAGGCTTTATCAAAGCCAGAAGACGCCGTTCAGACCGGTCAATGGAGCAACAAAACAGAAATAATGCCGTCAAAGTGAAGTGAAACACCAAGTGAATGAAGCTCGCTTTCGACCATTTGAGGAGCAGAATTTTATTTTCTCTTTCCTGTTGAACAGGTGAGTACCAAACACTCTGGTGGTAAGTTCATTTCATACCAACTTGTTTAACTGTTCGTCATTTATTCAAACAAATGTAGTTTTCTCATGTAGTTTTGATGTAGGTAAAAGTTGTGTTTGTAGATTTTAATCCCTGCTTTCAAGTCATATATAAAGTTTGATGTTTTTAATTGTGCTTGAGCCTTGAATTATTTTTACTGCATCACTTCCAAGCTGATATCATAAGCTGATTGTCGGAGACTCTGTTTGAACTCTAGTTTTGTAAATTTGAGTGTTTGTATCTGAAACTGTAAATTAAGAGCAGCAGCATCAATACACACTTTAAAGTTGTTTGATTTTTGTTGAAATTTTCTTCTTTATTGTTTATTTATGGAATCTCAGCTCTGTAATTTGCTGTTAGGAGTGCTGTTAATGTTAGTGAACATAATTTCTGACACTGTGTTTTATTTCTAATTTCTAATAGATACAAGAAGTGTCCACAAATTCAACATCTCATAAGACTCTTTATGAGCGATGTTGAGTCTCCTCCAGTGGAAAGGGAACGAGTAGTTATCCAGAAAAAAGTTGCTGTTTGCATTAAAACAAAAGGATGTTACTTTCACTTCCTCTGGTCTTATTCGTCCCTTTAGTCTGACATCCATGACCATCCAGGACCTGAATGAAGATGAGCATCATGCACACGGTGAGTGTGTTGTGTTCATGTGTTGCTCTGATGGTTTAACTTTTTCCACATTATTCTGGGTTTTTTTGGACAGACGTGTATTTATAGGTGATGCAGTGTGTCGTTTTAGACACTAGAGGGCAGAAGTGTGAAGTTTTTTTTCTTCCTCCTCTCCTGAACAATGTTTGAAAATGTTTTCACTTTCTGTGTCTGCTCAGTGTAACTGTCTTCCTTTAAATACAGATTCACTAAATGGAGTGAAATATTTCATCATTTATTTCTTTTAATTGAAATGATTTTGGCTCACAGTTCATGCAAACACTAGATTTTTTATTTGATAAAATCAGAATCAAACATCAGTAGACTGTAAAAGTCTTTTCTTCTTTACTTTCATTCTCAAGATCAAAATTACAACAAAATCATTTTGAACATTTCATAATTTCACAGATATTTTCATGTATTTAAATGTTACAGCTCCTGCTATTCCCTCAGTCTTCAAACTTTCTCAGTCGTTCTCTGTCACTGTTCACGGCAGCATCGTTAAAGGAACAGTCCCACATTTAAACCAGTGTTTCTCAACCTTGGGGTCCTGACCTAACATGGGGTCGCCAGGAAACCGAACAGGGTCCCCTGTAATTGATAAAATAAAAAACAAATTAACTTATACTATTTTTGTTGTTGATTATAATTCTCTTTAAAATCATTACAGCTCACAGAACAAAAGTATTCCATATATCTTGGTATTTAGTAAACATTTCATCATGTTTAAGTATGTTATTATTGAGTATCTTTGTATTTTACTGTTGAGTATTTTAGTTTTTTTTTCTTTATTTTTGTTTTTAAGAATTTTATTATTACATATTTTAGTATTCTATTACAAAGTGGTTTTTGCCTTTTATTATGAAACGATTTAGTATGAAGTATTCTAGTATTTTTGTAGCATTGTATTATGAAATACTGTAGTTATTTTTTCAGTGTTTTAGTGTTTTTGCCATTAAATTGTTAAGTATTTGGGTTTTTTTCCAATGTACTGTGAAGTATTTTATTACTGAGTATTTAGCATATTTTACATTTTATCATGTTGTACTCTTTGTGTTTTTATGACTGTAGTCTTCAAGAAACTAGTTGATCTTTGTGATGTTTGTTTCTTCTTTGTCTACAGTTGTTTACATTGTTTTCTGATTTGTGTGCCTTTAATTAGCTCTTAGGGGTAAATAAAGCTTTTCTTCTTTTTCTAATTGGAAATTTTAATTAGAGTAAAGTTTATATCCTGATTAGGAAAAACAAAATTGTCACTTATTGCTCTAATTCTGGGTTTTCTTGATGTATAACAGTTACAAAAAGAAAAGAAAATATTAATCTTAGAAAAAAACAATTTCTCTGGGGTCTCCAGAAACTTGTGATTTGGTCACGGCCAAAAAAGGTTGGAAACACTGGTTCAGGGAAAACCCATGGTGGCTGAAATGTTGGACTGTTCCTTTATCTGAAGGTCACTGATGAACTTTGACCATATGGTTCTACAGTTAAAAGCTCTGAAATGTATCATGGTGAATAGGTAAGAATTAGATGGGATGTAAATGTTTCTATGCTTCTTTTAGTAGTAATACGCCTCCACCCTCCACCTGTTTCTCAGTGCCTCAGTGCGTCCCCTGTTGGCCACTGCAGCTTCCTCTGCCTTTATTTTGAAAAACTCATGGATGCACTTGTTGAAGCACAAAGTAAAACACCTGAAATCCAACAGTTGGAGCCACCAGCCCAAAGAAACTGCAGCAGACTGAGGAGGAGTGTTTTTCCTTTAGATCAGACTTTCAAAGTAAACTCAAACACTCCTGATCAAAATTTAAGACCAGTTCAAAAACTGCTATAGATTATATTTTACACTGTTGGATCTCAAAAGGGTTCCAAATAGAGTTTCAAAAATTCTAAGTAATGGTGAGAGAGAAAAAAACACAATTTGACAGAAAATGTGGAAGATCCTTTTATGACTTTGGTTTATTAGTCCCTCCCGCAGCAACCGCTGGTAAACTTAAAAATCAATTCCTACTTTTTTTGTATATACACATAAAGATGTGGCGTTTGTAAAAATATAAACAGTTGTTAATTGTGACAGTGTGGTCGAGAATTCTCTGATTCAGCCCCCACACTGAATTCACAACAAGAGATCAATCTGACAAGTTCAGTACAAATATAGAGTAACATAATGTTAAAAAAAATATAGGTGATAATGATAGAAAACGGACTCTTTGGTCGCTACATTTTGCAGCATTTTCTTTTTCTAGTTTACAGTAACGTAAGACAGAAAAAAGTAGAATATATGACGATTTTTTGAGTTGTGAACCAGATTATGGTGATAAATTAATTATTTGACTGAAGTATCAGTGAAATAAAATCACAAGCTGAAGAAAAAGCTGATCTAAGAGAACAAACATCTCAGATTTCTCATGTTTCCCTGTGAGGCTTTTTGCTGAATAGTTCAGGGTCTGTTGTAGTGACAGTCCCTTAAAGGTTCAGTCAGTGCAGAGAGTGAACTGTTCTTCAGCAGCTGTTTGTGTTTGTGTAGAGAGGAGGAGACTCTTCCTCCTAAACTGAACACAGACGCACTGAGGAACCAAAAGACAACAACCCAAACCCAGGATAGAGAGGTTCAGTGAAGGTGGTTCTGAAGGTGTAGAGGTGGATCAGTTTGTCAGAGGAGACTCTGTAGAAGGACAAAGAGCCAGCAGGACAGTCCACATACACTGATACTCTGTCAGAGACAGAGAACAAGGAGGGAGGGAGGCGTGTTTCTCTGTTTTTGTGCCAGACAGAGTAACCTTTATCAGAGCAGCTCAGACTCCAGGACTGATCATGACATCCAAACACACAGTCATTCCTGCCTCCTTTCCTGTTGATTCCTCTGTAACTCACTGATATATCAACCCATCCACTCCTCTCCACCTCCCAGTAACAACGACAAGTCAGACCATCTCTACACAGCAGCTGAGACCAACATTCAAATCTGTCTGGATGATCAGGATATGACTGATCCTCTCTCACAAGTGTCACCTTCCTGTTGTTTTTAGACAGTCTGAGGTTTCTGTATGCTGTGTCTGAGTCCAGAGTGAGTTCAGAGAAATCTGATGGAGAGAAAAAGAGAAAACACAGCATCAGTTTATGATCAGACACAGCTGAAGGTTTTATTCTTTGTTAGCTGACAGTCTGCTGTTTGCTCATCAGGAGTCAAACTGATTCCACACTTACACTTCTTCACACCAGGTTTTAACCTCTGCTGTCCACCATGGTCCACCCTGGAGGAAGAAACACAGTCAGAATGATTTTCTGTCCAACATGAGTCCTAACTGCTGCTCAACATGAAGCAGTGATCCTCAGTTTGTCTCTGTGACACAGAAACAGGCTCAAACTCATCTGAGACAACTGTCTCCATCACTCTCTGACTTTTTCTCTCAGTGTTCAGATCCTCACAGAGAAAGAAGAAGAAAAAGAGTCAAAAAGCAAAGGCTGCCTGTTGTTCTCTCCTACAACATGGAGACTTGATTTTGATCCTGAAAGAAGAAACTCATCCATCTTTCAGAGCTTCTGTTGTCACTGTAGAATAAAAAGTTTGTTGTGAACAGACTTTAAATCTGAACATAGAGACATGAAGTGGTGGACTCTCTGAGTCTAAATATGACTGAAGGTGACATGAATCCTCTCAGGTGAACTCAGGTGAGTGTGTGACGCTCTTCTTGGATCATTCACAGTCAGCTAGAGGAGAGTTCCCATGATTCCCATGGATAAAGTCAGAAGAAGCAGCAGAGTCCTCCCTGTCCCTCAGTCTGGACTTTATTTAAACAGACTTTAAAGTCTCAGATAGAGATTAAATTCAGAGGAGGATTTTAGTCTCAACATGTTTGGAAATGTGCATCAGTCAGTCCAAGAAACTTAAAGAAACATTTCTAAGCACAGAAATAAAACCTTTAAACTAGAAAAGGGATTTTACACTGTTATAACAGAAATTACAAAAGTACAATTCTTGAAATAAAACTGCTGAGCATGAAACATTTGTTCTTTAATTACTGGATTAATCATCAGAATAACTGATGTGTTATTGAAATAATCAGTGGGTGCAGTTCTCCAAAAAGAAGTACAAGATTTAAACACATTAATGAAACAGCAGACATGGGTTTAAAAAATAAAACCAAGAAAACATTTTGCTAGAGAAATTAGATGTTTGTCTTTTTCCTCTGTCAGTGTGTGAGTTGTTGTCATGTCAAACCTCAGTGTGTCCAGTCTGCAGAGTGAATCCTTCAGTAGTTTGACTCCTGAGTCTCCTGGATGGTTGTAGCTCAGGTCCAGCTCTCTCAGGTGGGAGGGGTTGGATCTCAGAGCTGAGGCCAGAGAAGCACATCCTCTTTCTGTGATCAGACATCCTGGCAGACTAGAGGGAGAAAGAAAGAAAATGAAATTGAGGAAAAGTAGGCTAGTTGTAAATATTTACATTGGTATTACTTATGAGAAGAATCAACAGACAAACTGACCTGAGAGTTTCCAGTTTGCAGTTTGGACTCTTAAGTCCAACACAGAGCTTCTCTACTCCTGAATCCTTCAGGTCACTGTTGCTCAGGTCCAGATCTCTCAAGTGGGAGGGGTTAGAGCTCAGAGCTGAGGCCAGAGAAGCACATCCCCTTTCTGTGACCAGGCATCCTGACAGACTAGAGGGGGGGGGGGGGGGGGGGGGGGGGGGGGGGAGGAAAAGTGTGCTTGTTATTAATTATTCCATAGGTATTTCTAGTCGGAAAAATTATTCAACAGAAAACCTGACCTCAGAGTTTCCAGTTTGCAGTTTGGTCTCCTTAGTCCAGCACAGAGCTTCTCTACTCCTGAATTCTTCAGGTCACTGTTACTCAGGTCCAGATCTCTCAGGTGGGAGGGGTTGGAGCTCAGAGCTGAGGTCAGAGAATCACATCCTCTTTCTGTTATCAGACATGCTGACAGACTGAAGAAGGAGAGAAAAACAACCAGCAGAACTCAGTAAAAGTCAACTTCTGTCATGCATTTATCAATAGAATCAACAGAAAACCTGACCTGAGAGTTTCTAGTTTGCAGTTTGGACTCTTTAGTCCAGCACAGAGCTTCTCTACTCCTGAATCCTTCAGGCGGTTGTGACACAAGTCCAGCTCTTTCAGCCTGGAGGACTTTGAGCTGAGGACTGAGGACAGAGCTTCACAGCTTCTCTCTGTCAGGTTACATCCACTCAGCCTGAAGAAGAAAATGAAAGAAGAACAAACAAATGTTTCCACAGTTTTCATAACAGAGTGAATTCTGTTTCAAATGTCTGACTCATTCACTCACATAGCTTTGTTTGCAGCTTGTATCACAGGCAGAAGCTTCAGAAGAGCCTCCTCTGAAGGAGAGTATTTCTTCAGGTCAAACAGGTCCAGATCTTTGTCTGATGACAGTAAGATGAAGACCAGAGCTGACCACTGAGCAGGAGACAGTTTCTCTGTGGACAAACGTCCTGATCTCAGGGACTCTTGGATCTGCTCCTCTAGAGAACGATCATTCAGTTCATTCAGACAGTGGAACAGGTTGATGCTTTTCTCTGCAGACACATCCTCACCGAGCTTCTTCTTCATGTACTCCACTGTTTCCTCATTGGCCTTTGAGTCACATCCTGTCTGTGTCAGCAGGCCTTTCAGGAGACTCTGATTGGTCTGCAGAGAGAGACCCAGGAGGAAGCGCAGGAACAAGTCCAGGTGTCCGTTTGGACTCTGTAAGGCCTTGTCCACAGCACTCTGATGAAGACGTGTTGATTTAGCCTGAGGCCCTTGAGTTATTCTTTGTTCTTCTTCCATCAGGTTGAGTCCAGACTTGGTGCAGGTCAGATGGACGTGAAGAGCAGCCAGAAACTCCTGAACGCTCAGATGGATGAAGCAGAAGACCTTCTCAGCCTGGTACAGTCCTCTCTCCTCTCTAAAGATCTGTGTGAACACTCCTGAGTAAACTGAGGCTGCTGTGATGTCGATGCCACACTCTGTCAGGTCTGATTCATAGAAGATCAGGTTTCCTTTCTGCAGCTGCTCAAAAGCCAGTTTTCCCAGAGACTCAATCATCTTCCTGCTCTTTTTATTCCAGAGTGAATCAGTCTCAGCTCCTCCTTCATACTTGATGCTCTTCAGTTTAGTCTGAACCAGCAGGAAGTAGATGTACATCTGAGTCAGGGTCCTGGGCAGCTGCCCCCCCTCTCTGGTCTTCAGCAGATCCTCCAGAACTGTAGCAGTGATCCAGCAGAAGACCGGGATGTGGCACATGATGTGGAGGCTTCTGGAGCTCTTGATGTGGGAGATGATTGTTGTGGCCTGCTCCTCATCTCTGAACCTCTTCCTGAAGTACTCGTCCTTCTGAGGGTCACTGAACCCTCTGACCTCTGTCACCATGTCCACACACTCAGGAGGGATCTGATTGGCTGCTGCAGGTCGTGTGGTTATCCAGAGGAGAGCAGAGGGAAGCAGGTTCCCCCTGATGAGGTTTGTCAGCAGCACATCCACTGAGGTGGACTCTGTAGCATCAGTCAGGATCTGATTGTTGTGGAAGTCCAGAGGAAGTCGACACTCATCCAGACCGTCAAAGATGAAGAGGAGCTGGAACTCTTCAAACCTGCAGAGTCCTGCNTCTGCTTCAGAAGGGTTGGGTTTCCTGCTTTAGCGATCCCCTCAAACACACACTGGAACTTCTCCTTCAGCTCGGACTTCACTTTACGCCTGCTCTCTGGAACAACAGATCCTGAAAGAAGAAAAAAGAAAATTAATGAATGATGTGAAGCTCCAATCAGTCTGATGAGTTTGACCTTTCAAACATCAGGATGATTTGATTTGTCTCCTCTCTGAAATCTCTTCAGCTCATCAGTTGTGAACAGTTTGTCTCAGCTCATAGATGTGATACAAATGTGAGCATCATATTCAGAGCAGAGTTTGAAATGTAAAACTCTCCCATGTTGTCTCCATTTGCTCTTTCCATCATGTTAAATGTGTTAAATCCTCTTACTGCTCTGCAGACAGTCAGCCAGCTCCTCCTGCTTCATTCTCCTCAGGAAGTTCACAGTGATCTTCAGGAAGGCCTCTCTGCTCCTCCTCTGCTCCTCATCCTCATCCTCCCTCTGACTCTTCAAGCATTCGAGGTAATCTGGACCCAGAACTCTCTGGATCTTCTTCAGCTCCCTCTTTATGAAGCTGATAATGTTCTCCTGGAGCACGACCTTCTTCTTTTTCACCTCACATTGAACATCTTCTACTCTACTACACACTGTCTGTCTTTCGACGACCAGACGTCTCAGGTCGTACCTCTGACCTAGTGTTTCGACGAAGTCGAGAATCTCTCTACTACAAACACTACTCCTTTCAGAAGTCTTTCGAGGTTTGTCTTACAGTGTGTGCTCTGATGCTCAGGAGGAACTGTGTTTGTACATTTACTCACCATCAATATGGAATCTAGCTTTGTGTGATGCTGCTGGGCAGACTGACCAATGGGAGCCTCTGACCTCTGCTGTTCAACTCTGAGGAACAAACACAACATCATGTGGTGTTAATGACAGAATGACACACAGTCTTCATGTGATGGACTCTATCTGCTGGATCCTCCTACAAACACAGGACACACATGAAGATACAGCTGAGTCCAGTTCTTTCTGCCTCCAGTTTCCTGCTGTTGGATCCTGATAGAAACAGAAAGACTGAAACATGTTCAGCTCCACAGAGAAAACACCAACCACAGATCGGATCAAATGTTTCACACACAACAACAGGAAGTTCACTCTCAAAGTCTCACATTTTATAAACACCAATCTCTGTACACTTGAAGAAAATAGTTCTGTACAAAGACCGACCTCTCTCTGAGAACAGAGGGTTGGGTCCTGGTCCAGGACAGTCTGGTCTCTCATGTTTGATTCTGACAGAAACAATAACACTGATGAATAAACGTGAACTCTGAAAGGTTTGAGGACTGCTGAAATTGACTCATTTCAAAAGTTTTCTCAATCTATAAATCCGGATAAAAGTTCAGTAAAAGAGGCCAAGATTGTCTTGTGGTCTTGATCACACCCCATATTTTTCCTTGAGCTTTTCCTACACGTCACTCTCCAGTTTCCCCCTGATTCCTTCTCTATCCACTGTCATCCTCTGTTGCATTAAAGGCATGAGAGACACAAAAAATAACTTAGGAAAATTGAAGTGCCAGATTCTTACTTTGGATGATCAGAATGATCACGTTCCCCTTTGAAATTGATGGGTCTGTACAAAGAATCATCACTCTTGAAGGACAAACAGCTGGGTCCAGGTCCAGAGGAGTCTGGTCTTTGTTTGACTCTGACAGAAACAATAACACTGATAAATAAACATGAACTCTGAAAATCTCGAAATTTTTCTTAAGCTCTTATCCTGACAAAATGTAGTGAGGGATTCTTACTTTGGATGATCACACCGAGGACGACCATCTTTGAAATGAGTGGGTCTGTCCATAGACCAGTCACTCTTTAAGGATACACAGCTGGGTCCAGGTCCAGGACAGTCTGGTCTCTCATGTTTGATTCTGACAGAAACAATAACACTGATGAATAAACGTGAACTCTGAAAGGTTTGAGGACTGCTGAAATTGACTCATTTCAAAAGTTTTCTCAATCTATAAATCCGGATAAAAGTTCAGTAAAAGAGGCCAAGATTGTCTTGTGGTTTTGGTCACACCCCATATTTCCCCTTGAGCATTTCCCACATGTCACTCTCCAGTTTCCCCCTGATTCCTTCTCTATCCACTGTCATCCTCTGTTGCATTAAAGGCATGAGAGACACAAAAAAATAACTTAGGAAAATTTAAGTGCCAGATTCTTACTTTGGATGATCAGAATGATCACGTTCCCCTTTGAAATTGATGGGTCTGTACAAAGAATCATCACTCTTGAAGGACAAACAGCTGGGTCCAGGTCCAGAAGAGTCTGGTCTTTGTTTGACTCTGACAGAAACAATAACACTGATAAATAAACATGAACTCTTTACATCTTCTAGATTTGAGGGCTGCTGAAATTTACACATTTCACAACTTTTTCCCTCTCACAACTTTAACACACACACACACACACACACACACACACACAGAGCTGTGTGTTAGTGTGAACAGTGATGCTGCAGTGATGTGACAGTTTAAGATCCTCATCTCACCTCTGAGCTTTGGTCGGACCCTCATGTTTCCCCCTGAGAGAGATTTTAGAGGGAGGGGCTCCCTGCTCTCTTTCCTTACACTGATTCATAGCAGAGACCCCACCTACACACACAAACACACACACACACACACAAACACACACACACACACACACACACACACACACACACACACACACACACACACACACACACACACACACACACACATTCATTACTAAAGGATTTACACCACAGGACAAACACTGCTCTCTAACACACTGTTATTCCAGATTCTTCCACCAGATGGAGACACATTCATTATTTTCCTTTTAGAAACACTGACTTCTTATTAGATTAACTGTAAAGTAAAGCAGCTTTACAGTAAAAGTGTTTCTGAGTGTATCAAATTCTTTCAAAATAAATTCATTGTAAAAAATAAAAAATAAAATGAAAAGCATAAAAAACACAAAGTTTAATGTTTAGTCCTCGTCTGAGTATCTGTAAATGTTCTTAGTGTGGTTTCGAAGAGTATATTGAAGGTTGCATTTTTTGAGAATGAACACTTAGCATTGTCTGATGGTGGCTGTAGAACAAGAAGATCATTGATTTTATGTTATGATACACAAAACAGCACATATTCCGAGGAAGAAGTGACTGTTTAAGATTATCTTTTTCTCAACACCCCCTTTTTTGTGGTAATAAAGGAGAGTGTTGTTCTCAGACTCAGTTCTGATTCAATGTGAATAAAAGGAGGTATTAAGTAAGAACAGATGTTTCAAATCTTTCGTCTTGTGTTTCTTCAAGTGTGTAATTTAATTTGACAGTTCATTGAGATGATTAGCTATTTTGGGTGCAGAAATACTAGTTTAATAGGACATCAAATCCAGGTTTTTCCAAGCGGGAAGAAAGATAATGTTGGCTTATGTCCTTGGGTTCATTTTCCATTTTGCAGGTGAAGAGACAGGACTTAATTTGTGCACCGAGAGGAGCAGAGCTGTCAACTGAAGATCAGCTGGTGGTGACTTGGATCAGATGGCAGGTAAAGCTGCCAGTCTGAGCTGGCAGGCCTGATCGGACAGTGAGGGTCTGCTGAGAACGCCTGGCTGGAGGAGCTTTGGCGGTGGCCTCCCTTTGTCACTGATCCTTTCATGGGCAGGATTTCTAGGTGCAGCCAAATGGCGGAGAGAGTTAAGTTTGAGGGTCATAGAATCCTGTTTCTGCTTTTTGCAGATGGCTTGGTTCTATTGGCCTTGTTAAATACTGACCTCCAGCTCGCACTGGGGCGTTTTGCAGCCGAGTGTGAAGCAGCCGGGGTGACGATCAGAACCTCCAAGTCTGAGGTCATGTTCTCAGCAGGAAAAGGTTCAACTGCCCACTTCAGGTTGGGAGAGAGTTTTTTCCCTGAGTGGAGGAGTTTAAGTATCGGGGGGTGTTGTTTATGAGTGAGGAGGACTGAAAGAGAGATTGACAGGCAGATGGGGGTGGCATCAGAAGTGATGTGAACGCTAAACCAGTCTGTTGTAGTAAAGAAGGAATTGAGCCAGAAGGTAAGGCAACATACTGAACGCAACCGTCATGATATCAATAAAACAGAGGATCAATACTGAGTTTTTATTACTGTTTAGATCAGAATCCAACATTCACATAGTCCAATATGAACAGTTATTTTTCTGGTTCATTTTTTGTGAAAATAGTTTAAGTCTAAGGGGAAAAGTCTGTTCTTTGAATTCAAATCCTCTTCGTCTTTCACCTCACAGACAAACAGCAGCTGATCCTCTTTGATTACATCATTGTTATTAATCTGAGGACGCTGTCACGCTCTCACCACTGAACAGTCAAAGTCTCTAATTATCACTGGGACATTACATCAGAATGAATTCAACCAGAAATTAGAGTCCAGGTCCAACCACAGCAGAAACTTTCTGTCAGGACACGACTGAGAAACTTGAGAGTGAAACAGGATCAACTCTGATTTTACTGATACTTACACATGGAAACATGATTACACTGCTTTACAAACCTTTGACAGGCAAATACTTTAAGATTCATACAATTTAAAGTCTTTCTGGCATCTTGGCAAATGTTTATTCACGTATAATAAATCTTTGATGTGTCCATGGACTTTGTGGGGTTTTATATTATTGCTTGATAAAAGTTTATCTGATGAGCAGTTCATGACTAACTGTTGTTCCTTGAGTCGTACTCTGCTGTACAGTGGAGAGGATGATAATAATCTCACAGGTCGTTGAATTTGTTCAGTTTATAAGGAGCTAAATGATTGACCTTTGGTGCTATCATAAAACTTATCAGACTTTTTCATGACCAATCCACTTTAATCCAGTTGCTCTAAAACAACATACATGTCCATGAAGTTTGTTGAAATGACTTTAAACATGAAAACTTTGATAATAATCAGGATTAAAATCAGTCTGACTGTAGCTCGACCCCGTCACATACGAGCTGTGCAGTTACAGACGAGTTTATTTTGCGTCAGTGAGCTGAAAATAAACTGAGAAACGTGTCAAATCCATCATGAATCAATGTCACATGAACAAATGTAAATAAAAGAAACCAAATATAAGACTTTAGCCACAAACAACACGTCACATCTGCGTTTCTGTTCTCAGGTCAGTTTAACAGACGCTCACACAAACATGATGAAGAGTGTGTGTTCGTTACCTTCTGATGGGGAAGATGATCTACATGAAGGTGAAATAATCAGCAGCTTCAAACAGGAAACTGAGCAGAGAGAGAGCAAACGTGGAGCTGACAGCAGGAGGATTTCAGCGCTTAGATTATTCACATACAGACCAAACTCTCTGTCTTCATCTTCACACTGAAGTCTTCTTCTTTAAGAATCTGAACTTTAGATCCAAACAGTCAAACATTAACACAATCAAACTTTATCACATGGATCATAAAAGTCTAAAAGTTTATAGTCTCAGTGCGGTCAAACTCACTTCCTCCAGGAGTGAAAAGAGCATTAAAATACTGAAATGAATGAGCAGAGACTTTAACCCTGTGGTGCATAGTGGTCACTACAGTGGACGCCTATTTAAAAGTTATTTACTCCTAAATTCAATGGTTCATGTGGTGGAAATTCATATTAACCTGTGTCTGGATATTTTTATTCTTCTTAGGGCCTGAAAAAATGTTTTTAATTCTTTTTTTCCAAACATATATGTATTTATGAAAAAGTTATAGACAAACATTTGAGGGTGAAAAAGCATATTAAGTATACATTATTCAGCGTTTAAATGGATGAAAGAGAGTTAAAATGTTTCACAAAGCATTAAAAAAAAAGATTATTCATGAAATTACCAAAAAAAAAGAAAAGAAAAGATGTCAAACAAGAAAACTCGTCATGTTTACATTAAGTTCACACTGTTTTATGTTGAATGTTCAGTTACAAATATTTTTTTTTAAAAACGGATAATATTTTTTTATACCTTAAGACACATAAAAACACTCAAGGGAAAAATCCTGACACTGACTTTCATGACTCATGCATCAGAATAATGAAATATCACAGCAGAAGAAGTAAAAGTGGTCTGTGACTCTACTCCAATCAAAGTAACTTTATTTACGCTTAATACTCAGTTTTTCTACATTAGTTTGGCTCATTTTTTTAATACAGAAATTACATTTTCAAAATAACATGGACTAAAATCCAAACCACCTTGCATTTGTTTACCACAGAATTGAGTTTCTCGTTAATTTCGCAGAGTTGAAAATGTCTTTGTACTTTTTTGCCAATGATTAAGTCCAAGTGAAATGTTTCAAAATCTCTGTATTAGAAAATTATTGAAATTTCCCTCATGTTCACCTCTCAGTTTGAGCCCTGTGCTTCATTATTAACAGTTACCGTACTAATTATTTTTGTCTAACAGAAAACTGTGTATAAAACTGAAGAATAATTCTGTGATTAGAGTTGTCTACAAGGTTTAACGTCACACATTGCGCTCATACTGCCAAAGAAACTGTTACCATCAATGTTCACACACATAAAATAACTTCCAAATATCAGTAAAAAAAAAAGCAAACAGTATCATACACTTTAATAAAAACACATGCAGGAAAAACTAGGAGGATTGTTTGTAGCCCTAAGTGCTGAAAATAAAATTGCCTCAGTGCGCCCCCTGTTGGCCACTGTAGCTTCCTCTGCCTTTATTCTGAAAAACTCATGGATGCACTTGTTGAAGCGCAACGTAGAACACCTGAAATCCAACAGGTGGAGCCACCAGCCTAAAGAAACTGCAGCAGACTGAGGAGGAGTGTTTTTCCTTTAGATCAGACTTTCAAAATAAACTCAAACACACCCCTGATCAAAATTCAAGACCAATTCAAAAACTGCTCAAAATTATATTTTACACTGTTGGATCTTAAAAAGGTTCCAAGTAGAGTTTCAAAATGCAAATAGAACAAACAATGGTGACAGAAAAAGAAAACACAATTTGACAGAAAATGTAGAGGATCCTTTTATGACTTAAGTTTATCGGTCCTTCCCACAGCAACAGCTGGTAAACTTTAAAATCAATTCCTACTTTTTTTGTATATACACATAAAGATGTGGCGTTTTTAAAAATATAACCAGTTGTTAATTGTGACAGTGTGGTCGAGAATTCCCTGATTCAGCCCCCACACTGAATTCACATCAATAGATAAATCTGACAAATTCAGTACAAATATAGAGTAACATAATGTTTAAAAAAAATATTGATGATAATGATAGAAAACGGACTCTTTGGTCACTACATTTTGCAGCGTTTTCTTTTCTAGTTTACAGTAACATCAGACAGAAAAAGTAGAATATATGACATTTTTTTAGTTGTGAACCAGATTATGGTGATAAATGAATCATTTGAATGAAGTAACAGTGAAATAAAATCACAAGCAGAAGAAAAAGCTGATCTAAGGGAATAAACATCTCAGATATCTCATGTTTCCCTGTGAGGCCTTTTGCTGAATAGTTCAGGGTTTGTTTTAGTGACAGTACCTAAAAGGTTCAGTCAGTGCAGAGAGTGAACTGTTCTTCAGCAGCTGTTTGTGTTTGTGTAGAGAGGAGGAGACTCTTCCTCTGACACTGAACACAGACGCACTGAAGAACCAGGAGACAACCAAAACCCAGGATAGAGAGGTTCAGTGAAGGTGGTTCTGAAGGTGTGGAGGTGGATCAGTTTGTCAGAGGAGACTCTGTAGAAGGACAAAGAGCCAGCAGGACAGTCCACAAACACTGATACTCTGTCAGAGACAGAGTAAGGGGAGAGAGGGAGGAGTGTTTTTCTGTTATTGTGACGGACAGAGTAACATCTATCAGAGCAGTACAGACTCCAGGACTGATCATTAAATCCAAACCTACAGCCATAACTGTCTCCTTTCCTGCTGATTCCTCTGTAACTCACTGATATAAAAACGACTCCTCTCCTCTCGACCTCCCAGTAACAGCGACCAGTCAGACCATCTCTACACAGCAGCTGAGGCCAGTAATCAAATCTGTCTGGATGATCAGGATATGACTGATCCTCTCTCACACATGTCACCCTCCTGTTGTTCCCAGACAGTCTGAGCTTTCTGTTTGCTGTGTTTGAGTCCAGAGTGAGTTCAGAGAAATCTGATGGAGAGAAAAAGAGAAAACACAGCAGCAGTTTATGATCAGACACAGCTGAAGGTTTTATTCTTTGTTAGCTGACAGTCTGCTGTTTGCTCATCAGGACTCAAACTGATTCCACACTTACACTTCTTCAGACCAGGTTTTAACCACTGCTGTCCACCATGGTCCACCCTGGAGGAAGAAACACAGTCAGAATGATTTTCTGTCCAACATGAGTCCTAACTGCTGCTCAACATGAAGCAGTGATCCTCAGTTTGTCTCTGTGACACAGAAACAGGCTCAAACTCATCTGAGGCAACTGTCTCCATCACTCTCTGACTTTTTCTCTCAGTGTTCAGATCCTCACAGAGAAAGAAGAACAAAAAGAGTCAAAAAGCAAAGGCTGCCAGTTGTTCTCTCCTACAACATGGAGACTTGATTTTGATCCTGAAAGAAGAAACTCATCCGTCAGAAGAAGCAGCAGAGTCCTCCCTGTCCCTCAGTCTAGACTTTATTTAAACAGACTTTAAAGTCTTAGACATGGATTATATTCAGAGGAGGATTTTAGTCTCTACATGTTTGGAAATGTGCATCAGTCAGTCCAAGAAACTTAGAGTAATGTTTTTAAGCCTCAAAACAAGAGATAAACCTTTAAACTAGAACAGTTTACACTGTTAAAACCGAAATGACAAAAACAAATTTCATGAAAAAAACTGCTGAGAATACAACATTTCTCTTGGATTACTGGATTAATCATCAGCACAATTTGTGGATTACTGAAGTAATAAAAGAGTGCAGCTCTTCAAAGTGCTGTACAAGATCATAACAAAACATCAATAAAAACATCAGATATGGGTTTAACAAATAAAAAAGGGATAAAAAATGTTTTCCTTTTTCCTCTTCCAGTGTGTGAGTTGTTGTCATGTCAAACCTCAGTGTGTCCAGTCTGCAGAGTGGATCCTTCAGCAGTTTGACTCCTGAGTCTCCTGGATGGTTGTAGCTCAGGTCCAGATCTCTCAGGTGGGAGGGGTTGAACCTCAGAGCTGAGGCCAGAGAAGCACATCCTCTTTCTGTGATCAGACATCCTGAAAGACTGAAAGAGGGAAAACAAACTTAACTCAGCAAAAGTCTGCTGACAACTTAAACACAAATATTATTTCTCAATAGAATCAACAGAAAACCTGACCTGAGAGTTTCCAGTTTGCAGTTTGGACTCTGTAGTTCAGCACAGAGCTTCTCTACTCCTGAATCCTTCAGGTCGTTGTTACTCAGGTCCAGATCTCTCAGGTTGGAGGACTTTGAGCTGAGGACTGAGGACAGAGCTTCACAGCTTTTCTCTGTCAGGTTACATCCACTCAGCCTGAAGAAGAAAATGAAAGAAGACCAAACAAATGTTTCCACAGTTTTCATGAGCAGAGTGAATTCTGTTTCAAATGTCTGACTCATTCACTCACACAGCTTTGTTTGCAGCTTTAATCACAGGCAGCAGCCTCAGAAAAACCTCCTCTGAATCAGAGTATTCCTTCAGGTCAAACAGGTCCAGATCTTTGTCTGATGACAGTAAGATGAAGGCCAGAGCTGACCACTGAGCAGGAGACAGTTTCTTTGTGGACAAACGTCCTGATCTCAGGGACTCTTGGATCTGCTCCTCTAGAGAACGATCATTCAGTTCATTCAGACAGTGGAACAGGTTGATGCTTTTCTCTGCAGACACATCCTCACTGATCTTCTTCTTCATGTACTCCACTGTTTTCTGATTGGTCTGTGAGTCACTCCCTGTCTGTGTCTGCAGACCTTTCAGGAGACTCTGATTGGTCTGCAGAGAGAGACCCAGGAGGAAGCGCAGGAACAAGTCCAGGTGTCCGTTTGGACTCTGTAAGGCCTTGTTCACAGCGCTCTGATGGAGACGTGTTGGTACGGGTTTGTCTCTGAAAAACTTTTGCCTCTGCAAAGTTCTTTTTTCTTTTTTCATCAGGTTGAGTCCAGACTCGGTGAAGGTCAGATGGACGTGAAGAGCAGCCAGAAACTCCTGAAGGCTCAGATGGATGAAGCAGAAGACCTTGTCAGCCTGGTACAGTCCTCTCTCCTCTCTAAAGATCTGTGTGAACACTCCTGAGTAAACTGAGGCTGCTCTGATGTTGATGCCACACTCTGTCAGGTCTGATTCATAGAAGATCAGGTTTCCTCTCTGCAGCTGCTCAAAAGCCAGTTTTCCCAGAGACTCAATCATCTTCCTGCTCTTTTTATTCCAGAGAGGATCAGTCTCAGCTCCTCCCTCATACTTGGTGCTCACTTTGGTCTGAACCAGCAGGAAGTAGATGTACATCTGAGTCAGGGTCCTGGGCAGCTGCCCCCCCTCTCTGGTCTTCAGCAGATCCTCCAGAACTGTAGCAGTGATCCAGCAGAAGACCGGGATGTGGCACATGATGTGGAGGCTTCTGGAGCTCTTGATGTGGGAGATGATTGTTGTGGCCTGCTCCTCATCTCTGAACCTCTTCCTGAAGTACTCGTCCTTCTGAGGGTCACTGAACCCTCTGACCTCTGTCACCATGTCCACACACTCAGGAGGGATCTGATTGGCTGCTGCAGGTCGTGTGGTTATCCAGAGGAGAGCAGAGGGAAGCAGGTTCCCCCTGATGAGGTTTGTCAGCAGCACATCCACTGAGGTGGACTCTGTAGCATCAGTCAGGATCTGATTGTTGTGGAAGTCCAGAGGAAGTCGACACTCATCCAGACCGTCAAAGATGAAGAGGAGCTGGAACTCTTCAAACCTGCAGAGTCCTGCTGCTTTAGTTTGAGGAAAGAAGTGATGAACAAGTCCCACCAAGTTGAACTTTCTCTTTTTCAGCACATTCAGCTCTCTGAAAGTGAATGGAAATGTGAAGTAGATGTTCTGGTTGGTTTTGTCTTCAGCCCAGTCCAGAGTGAACTTCTGTGTTAAGACAGTTTTCCCGATGCCAGCCACTCCCTTTGTCAGCACTCTTCTGATTGGTCCAGCTCTCTCAGGTAAAGGTTTAAAGATGTCTTCTTGTCTGATGCTTGTTTCTACTCTGTCTGGTGTCCTGGATGCTGCTTCAATCTGTCTGACCTCATGTTCCTCATTGACCTCTCCAGTCCCTCCCTCTGTGATGTAGAGCTCTGTGTAGATCTGCTTCAGAAGGGTTGGGTTTCCTGCTTTAGCGATCCCTTCAAACACACACTGGAACTTCTCCTTCAGCTCAGACTTCACTTTATGTCTGCACTCTGCAACAACAGATCCTGAAAGAAGAAAAAAGAAAAGTAATGAATGATGTGAAGCTCCAATCAGTCTGATGAGTTTGAACTTTCAAACATCAGGATGATTTGATTTGTCTTTGATTTGATATTAGAGCAGAGTTTGAAATGTAAAACTCTCCCATGTTGTCTCCATTTGCTCTTTCCATCATGTTAAATGTGTTAAATCCTCTTACTGCTCTGCAGACAGTCAGCCAGCTCCTCCTGCTTCATTCTCCTCAGGAAGTTCACAGTGATCTTCAGGAAGGCCTCTCTGCTCCTCCTCTGCTCCTCATCCTCATCCTCCCTCTGACTCTCTGAGCATTCTGGGTAATCTGGACCCAGAAGTCTCTGGATCTCCTTCAGCTCACTCTTTACGAAGCTGATGATGTTCTCCTGGAGCAGCTGGAAGAAGAAAAAGTGGAGTGTAACTTGTAGAAGATGAGATGATGTGTGACAGACAGAAAGCTGCTGGTCCGCAGAGTCCAGCATGGAGACTGGATCACAAAGCTGCTTCAGCTCTTAGAGAGATGATGTTTGTGATGAGGAAACTCTTCAGAAAGCTCCAAACAGAATGAGTGTGTGCTCTGATGCTCAGGAGGAGCTGTGTTTGTACATTTACTCACCATCAATATGGAGTCATCCAGCTGTGTGTGATGCTGCTGGGCAGACTGACCAATGGGAGCCTCTGATCTCTGCTGCTCAACTCTGGGGAACAAACACAACATCATGTGGTGTTAATGACAGAATGACACACAGTCTTCATGTGATGGACTCTATCTGCTGGATCCTCCTACAAACACAGGACACACATGAAGATCCAGCTGAGTCCAGTTCTTTCTGCCTCCAGTTTCCTGCTGTTGGATCCTGATAGAAACACAAAGACTGAAACATGTTCAGCTCCACAGAGAAAACACCAACCACAGTTAGGATCAAATGTTTCACACACAACAACAGGAAGTTCACTCTCAAAGTCTCACCTTTCATCAACACCAATCTCTGCAGACTTGAACCCAATAGGTCTGTCCATAGACCGGTCACTCTTTAAGGACACACAGCTGGGTCCAGGTCCAGGAGAGTCTGGTCTCTGCTGTTTGACTCTGACAGAATCACAAACACTGATAAATAAACATGAACTCTGAAAATCTCAAAACTTTTCTAAAGTTTTTCTTCTGGCAAAATGTAGTGACAGATCCTTACTTTGGATGATCAGACAGAGGACGACCATCTTTGAACCAAATAGGTTTGTCCATAGACCGGTTGCTCTTTAAGGACACACAGCTGGGTTCAGGTTTAGGAGAGTCTGGTCTCTCAGGTTTGACACTGACAGAATCACAAGCACTGATGAATAAAAATGAACACTGAACATTTTCCAAGTTAAGAGCTGCTGAAATTTAATTATTTCTAATGTTTTAATTCAAAGTTCTTGGACAGTATCTATAACTCCTACTTTTCTTGTTTTAATCAGGGATGCCTATCAGGAACACCTGAGCTTGGCCTTCTGAGTATAAAAGCCCAAACCCAGCACAGCGCACTCTCTTGTTCCCATCAGGCCCTCTCTCAGCAGCATTACCCACACCTTTGGTTTTGGTTCATTCACAAAGAACTTCCGTTATATTGGCCTGTTTTGTCTTGATGTTGACAAACTCTTGTTAATTCTTGCTTCCTCCAGTGTCAGTGTCTATTTGTCCAAATCTTGAGCAAAGTTATGACAAATGACAGATTCCTACTTTGAATGATCAGACTGATGATGTCCATCGTTGAACCCAATAGGTTTGCCCATAGACCGGTCACTCTTTAAGGACACACAGCTGGGTTCAGGTCCAGGAGAGTCTGGTTCATGCTGCTGCTCTGGGCTTTAACACACACACACACACACACACACACACACACACACACACACACACACACACAAACACACACTCACAGAGCTGTGTGTTAGTGTGAACAATGATGCTGCAGTGATGTGACAGTTAAAGATCCTCATCTCACCTCTGAGCTTTGGTCGGACTCTGATGTTCCCCCCACAGAGAGATTTTAGAGGGAGGGGCTCCCTGCTCTCTGTCCTCACTCTGATTCATAGCAGAGACCCCACCTACACACACACACACACACACACACACACACACACACACACACACACACACACAAATTACTACAGGATTTATACCACAGGACACACACTGCTCTCTAACACACTGTTATTCCAGATTCTTCCACCAGATGGAGACACATTCATTATTTTCCTTTTGTCTGACTTTTTATTAAATTCACAGTAAATCTGATTTTCTTGGGTCAACATTTGGGGTTGAGTTTGATTTTGCTCTTTCAATTAACATCCTAAACTACAAATATTATTGGTCTGAATTTTAAAATAAAGAACATTTATTGAATTGTAGTTAATACTGGAACAAGAAGGAAAAATAGGTAGAATATGTTGCAAACAGTAGGAACAACTTCATCTTCATCTAGTTTTGAGGTTGTTTCATTCTGCAGTCTACCTCACATCCTCATGCTGCAGTGATGTGAAGAGATTATTTGACTGCATTTTATTCAAATCCTATTTTTTTCTGAGAAGTTGGTTTTTCAATAGGAACTGCACAATTGCTTTTTCTTGCAGCAAATGGGTTGAAATGTTGACGCAGAATGAACAAAACAGGGAATGCAAAAAGAATGCCAAAGCATTAAGTCAAAGCTGAAATTATGGATCCTGTGGGGAAAAGACGGCCAAATACACTTAAACAAATCTGAAAATGTTCAGCCTGTAAAAGAAAAATATTAAATATTATAGTAAAAGAAATAAAAAAAAAACAAATCAGCCTAATATGTCAGCCAGGTGATTCATCTGTCTTTCCTTGGTTTCTGTACAAGTTCTGGGATGCTATGAATTGTAAAGACATGAGTAATTGAATGACACTTTCAGTAATTAATCTCTAAATAAAGCTGTTTGTTCTGGTCCATTGAGTCACTGTTCTGCCAGGTTAAATCACTGATAGTCTCCTGTTTGTCCTCTCTGAGTGTAGATTACATTAAAAGGACTTTGACCCTCAGTTACCTTAGAAAAGTGATCCAACCTCCCTAAAAGAGAGAGAAGGTTGTCTCCAAAAATGTAATCAGTTTAGAGTGGAGAGGTGTAGGATATTGGTATTCCTGTTAAAGAACACAGACACAGATGTTCTGGTTCAGTTTGATTTATTTGCTGTNGTGCACACAGCGTGTAAATAACTCAGAGTTTATCAAAGCCAGAAGACGCCGTTCAGACCGGTTAATGTAGCAACAAAATAGAAATAATGCCGTCAAAGTGAAGTGAAACAACAAGTGAATGAAGCTCGCTTTCGACCATTTGAGGAGCAGAATTTTTTTTTCTCTTTCCTGTTGAACAGGTGAGTACCAAACACTCTGGTGGTAAGTTCATTTCATACCAACTTGTTTAACTGTTCGTCATTTATTCAAACAAATGTAGTTTTCTCATGTAGTTTTGATGTAGGTAAAAGTTGTGTTTGTGGATTTTAATCCCAGCTTTCAAGTCATATATAAAGTTTGATGTTTTGAATTGTGCTTGAGCCTTGAATTATTTTTAGTGCATCACTTCCAAGCTGATATCATAAGCTGATTGTCGGAGACTCTGTTTGAACTGTAGTTTTGTAGATTTGAATGTTTATATCTTAAACTGTAAATTAAGAGCTGCAGCATCTTTACATACTCTATAGCTATTTGATTTTTCTTGAAATTTGCTTTTTCATTTGTTTGACGTAGAGTCTCAGCGCTGTAAGTTGGTGTTAGGGAACGTTGTTAATGTTATTTTACAAAATTTGCTTATTTTCTATCGCTGTATCGCATTCACGTAGTAATGTAGAGTTTAGTAAGTGTGGCTAGTTATATTAGCCTTCATCATTAGCAATAAGCTGCAGGTAAAGGAGCAACAGTTTTTATCTGTGATGAGTAAAGTTCTGTCTAGTTTCTTACTGTGATAGTAAATGTTTTAAATCTTTAGCAGAGCTTATTTCTACACCAGACAGGCAGTAAAATCTTAGTGAGAGTGAAATTATTTGCATTTGTTTGTAAGTTATTGAGGACATACAGTGGGTAACTTGTGCCATTGCATAGTTTTTCCTCAGCTCACTTTAAAACTAGATAATGAAGAGAACTTAACTTTAATGACTAATAGAGTGAAAGCCCTGTTTTTGTTTGTACTTGTAAGGTTTTCCACATTTCTTTCAGAATCTTTCAGTAAGATGTGGCGTCGCCGCGATGATGGAGATGGTGAGTGAACTCTGAATCCTTTCACCGCTTTACCCAAAGGAGCTGGACCCAAGAGTTTTCAGCTTTGAGGAGGAAATGAATGAGTCCTTGTGGTAGGTCTGTGACAGCCTGATCTAACACCAACTGACTTTTGGGATTTTCTAAACTAAGTGTAATTTAACTTAATTTACTCTAAAAGGAGAATTTCCCCTCTTAAAACATAGACTTTCACCAAAGTAAATCTGCTTCATCATCATGGATGAACCTCTATACATGTGTGGTAGTGACTGTGTCTGCAGTGACCTCGTCCTCTGTCTGTATATTGATGTTTAACTCAGACAGTGACCGTGCACACAGCGTGTAAATAACTCAGAGTTTATCAAAGCCAGAAGACGCCGTTCAGACCGGTTAATGTAGCAACAAAATAGAAATAATGCCGTCAAAGTGAAGTGAAACAACAAGTGAATGAAGCTCGCTTTCGACCATTTGAGGAGCAGAATTTTTTTTTCTCTTTCCTGTTGAACAGGTGAGTACCAAACACTCTGGTGGTAAGTTCATTTCATACCAACTTGTTTAACTGTTCGTCATTTATTCAAACAAATGTAGTTTTCTCATGTAGTTTTGATGTAGGTGAAAGTTCTGTTTGTAGATTTTAATCCGTGCTTTCAAGTCATATATAAAGTTTGATGTTTTGAATTGTGCTTGAGCCTTGAATTATTTTTAGTGCATCACTTCCAAGCTGATATCATAAGCTGATTGTTGGAGACTCTTTTTGAAATGTTGTTTTTGTAAATTTGAGTGTTTATACCTGAAACTGTAAATTAAGAGCTGCAGTATTGATACATACTCTACAGATGTTTGATTTTTGTTGAAAATTTCTTCTTTATTGTTTATTTGTGGAATCTCAGCTCTATAATTTGCTGTTAGGAATGTTGTTAATGTTAGTGAACATAATTTCTGACACTGTTTTATTTCTAATTTTTAATTGACACTTATTACAAATACTGACTTTTTTCCTGGATGTTTTTTTTTCCCCTCTTATAGATACAAGAAGTGTCCACAAATTCAAAATCTCATAAGACTCTTTATGAGCGATGTTGAGTCTCTTCCAGTGGAAAGGGAACGAGTAGTTATCCAGAAAAAAGTTGCTGTTTGCATAAAAACAAAAAGGATGTTACTTTCACTTCCTCTGGTCTTATTTGTCCCTTTAGTCTGACATCCATGACCATCGAGGACCTGGAATGAAGATGAGCTTCATGCACACGGTGAACGTGTTGTGTTCATGTGTTGGTCTGATGGTTTAACTTTTTCCACATTATTCTGGGTTTTTTTGAACAGACATGTATTTATAAGTGATGCAGTGTGTCGTTTTAGACACTAGAGGGCAGAAGTGTGAAGGCTTTATTCTTCCTCCTCTCCTGAACAATGTTTGAAAATGTTTTCACTTTCTGTGTCTGCTCAGTGTAACTGTCTTCCTTTAAATACAGATTCACTAAATGGAGTGAAATATTTCATCATTTACTTTTAATTGTGATGATTTTGGCTCACAGTTCATGCAAACACTAAATTTTGTGTCTGATAAAATCAGAATCAAACATCAGTGGAAAAATGGATAACATTTTTTTTTATACCTTTAGACAAATAAAAACACTCAAGGGAAAAATCCTGACACTGACTTTCATGATTCATGCATCAGAATAATGAAATATCACAGCAGAAGAAGTAAAAGTGGTCTGTGACTCTACTCCAATCAAAGTAGCTTTATTTACGCTTAATACTCAGTTTTTCTACATTAGTTTGGCTCATTTTTTTAAAACAGAAATTACATTTTCAAAATAACATGGACTTAAATCCAAACCACCTGGCATTTGTTTACCACAGAATTGAGTTTCTTGTGAATTTCATCAAGTTGAAAATGTCTTTGTACTTTTTTGCCAATGATTAAGTCCAAGTGAAATGTTTCAAAATCTCTGTATTAGAAAACTATTGAAATTTCCCTCATGTTCACCTCTCAGTTTGAGCCCTGTGCTTCATTATTAACAGTTACCGTACTAATTATTTTTGTCGAACAGAAAACTGTGTATAAAACTGAAGAATAATTCTATGGTTAGAGTTGTCTCCAAGGTTTAACGTCATACATTGCGCTCATACTGCCAAAGAAACTGTTACCATCAATGTTCACACGCATAAAATAACTTCCAAATATCAGAGTAAAAAAAAAAGCAAACAGTATCATACACTTTAATAAAAACACATACAGAAAAAACCAGGAGAATTGTTTGTAGCCCTAAGTGCTGTAAATCAAATTGCCTCAGTGCGCCCCCTGTTGGCCACTGCAGCTTCCTCTGCCTTTATTCTGAAAAACTCATGGATGCAGTTGTTGAAGTGCAAAGTAAAACACCTGAAATCCAACAGGTGGAGCCACCAGCCTAAAGGAACTGCAGCAGACTGAGGAGGAGTGTTTTTCCTTTAGATCAGACTTTCAAAATAAACTCAAACACACTCCTGATCAAAATTTAAGACCAGTTCAAAAACTGCTCAAATTTGTATTTTACACTGTTGGATCTTTAAAAGGTTCCAAGTAGAGTTTCAAAATGCAAAAAGAACAAACAATGGTGAGAGAAAAAAAATGCAAATTGACAGAAAGCGTGGATTTAAAGAACATTTTATTACTTAAGTTTACTGGTCCCTCCCACAGCAGCAACTGGTAAACTTTTAAATCAGATCGACTAACTGTTCTTTTATACAGTTGTGGGGTTTGTAAGATTTTAACAGTAGTTTTTTGTGACAGTGTGGTGACACCCCCCCCCCCCCCACACTTATATTCACACCAAGAGATAAATCTAACATTTCGTACAAATAAAGAGTAAAAAGAGAAAGGACTCATTGGACACTACATTTGGCTCTTTTTTTCTGGTTCATAGCAACGTCAGACAGAAAAAAGTAGAAAATATGACATTTTTTTGAGTTGTGAACCAGATTATGGTGATAAATCCGTTCTTTGACTGAAGTAATGTTGAATTAAAATTACAAGCTGAAGAAAAAGCTGATCTAAGGGAACAAACATCTCAGATTTCTCATGTGTCCCTGTGAGGCCTTTTGCTGAATAGTTCAGGGTTTGTTTTAGTGACAGTCCCTAAAAGGTTCAGTCAGTGCAGAGAGTGAACTGTTCTTCAGCAGCTGTTTGTGTTTGTGTAGAGAGGAGGAGACTCTTCCTCCTACTCTGAACACAGACTCACTGAGGAACCAGGAGACAACCTAAACCCAGGATAGAGAGGTTCAGTGAAGGTGGTTCTGAAGGTGTAGAGGTGGATCAGTTTGTCAGAGGAGACTCTGTAGAAGGACAAAGAGCCAGCAGGACAGTCCACATAAACTGATACTCTGTCAGAGTCAGAGAACAAGGAGAGAGGGAGGAAGGTTCTTTTGTTGTTGTGACAGACAGAGTAACCTCCTCTATCAGAGCAGTACAGACTCCAGGACTGATCATTCCATCCAAACAGACAGTCATCACCGAATCCTTTCCTGTTGATTCCTCTGTAGCTCACTGATATATCAACTCCTCCTCTCCACTCCACCTCCCAGTAACAGCGACCAGTCAGACCATCTCTACACAGCAGCTGAACCCTGTGATCAAATCTGTCTAGATGATCAGGATATGACTGATCCTCTCTCACACATGTCACCTTCCTGTTGTTTTCAGACAGTCTGAGGTTTCTGTGTGCTGTGTTTGAGTCCAGAGTGAGTTCAGAGAAATCTGATGGAGAGAAAAAGAGAAAACACAGCATCAGTTTATGATCAGACACAGCTGAAGGTTTTATTCTTTGTTAGCTGACAGTCTGCTGTTTGATCATCAGGAGTCAAACTGATTCCACACTTACACTTCTTCAGACCAGGTTTTAACCTCTGCTGTCCACCATGGTCCACCCTGGAGGAAGAAACACAGTCAGAATGATTTTCTGTCCAACATGAGTCCTAACTGCTGCTCAGCATGAAGCAGTGATCCTCAGTTTGTCTCTGTGACACAGAAACAGGCTCAAACTCATCTGAGACAACTGTCTCCATCACTCTCTGACTTTTTCTCTCAGTGTTCAGATCCTCACAGAGAAAGAAGAACAAAAAGAGTCAAAAAGCAAAGGCTGCCTGTTGTTCTCTTCTACAACATGGAGACTTGATTTTGATCCTGAAAGAAGAAACTCATCCATCTTTCAGAGCTTCTGTTCTCACTGTAGAATAAAAACTTTGTTGTGAACAGACTTTAAATCTGAACATCGAGACATGAAGTGGTGGACTCTCTGAGTCTAAATATGACTGAAGGTGACATGAATCCTCTCAGGTGAACTCAGGTGAGTGTGTGACGCTCTTCTTGGATCATTCACAGTCAGCTAGAGGAGAGTTCCCATGATTCCCATGGATAAAGTCAGAAGAAGCAGCAGAGTCCTCCCTGTCCCTCAGTCTGGACTTTATTTAAACAGACTTAAAAGTCTTAGACACAGATTATATTCAGAGGAGGATTTTAGTCTCAATATGTTTGGAAATGTGCATCAGTCATTCCAAGAAACTTGGAGTAATGTTTCCAAGCTCAGAAATAAAAGATAAACCTTTAAACTAGAACAGTTTACACTGTTAAAACAGAAATGACAAAAACAAATTTCATGAAAAAAACTGCAGAGAATACAACATTTCTCTTTGATTAGTGGATTACTGATGAAATAAAAGAGTGCAGCTCTTTAAAGTGCTGTACAAGATCATAACAAAACATCAATAAAAACATCAGATATGCGTTTAACAAATAAAAAAAGGATAAAAAATGTTTTCCTTTTTTCAGTGTGTGAGTTGTTGTCATGTCAAACCTCAGTGTGTCCAGTCTGCAGAGTGGATCCTTCAGCAGTTTGACTCCTGAGTCTCCTGGATGGTTGTAGCTCAGGTCCAGATCTCTCAGGTAGAAGGGGTTGGACCTCAGAGCTGAGGCCAGAGAAGCACATCCTTTTTCTGTGATCAGACATCCTGACAGACTGAAAGAGGGAAAACAAACTTAACTCAGCAAAAGTCTACTGAAAACTAAATCACAAATATTTTTTCTCAGCAGAATCATCAGAAATCCTGACCTGAGAGATTCCAGTTTGCAGTTTTGACTCTTTAGTCCAGCACAAAGCTTCTCTACACCTGAATCCTTCAGGTCGTTGTTACTCAGGTCCAGTTCTCTCAGGTGGGAGGAGTTGGGGCTAAGAGCTGAGGCCAGAGCAGCACATCCTCTTTCTGTGATCAGACATCCTGACAGACTAAAAGAGGGAAAGACAAACTCAATTCAGCAAAAGTCTACTGAAAACTAAATCACAAATATTTTTTCTCAGCAGAATCATCAGAAAACCTGACCTGAGAGTTTCCAGTTTGCAGTTTGGACTCTTTAGTCCAGCACAAAGCTTCTCTACTCCTGAATCCTTCAGGTCGTTGTTACTCAGGTCCAGTTCTCTCAGGTGGGAGGGGTTGGAGCTCAGAGCTGAGGCCAGAGAAGCACATCCTGTCTCTGTGATCAGACACCTAGACAGACTAGAGGCAGAAACAAAAAGACAATAAATTGGAGGAAAAGAGGGCTAGTTGTAACCATATACATAGGTATAATTAATCAGGAGAATGAACCATCAGAAAACCTGACCTGAGAGTTTCCAGATTGCACTCTGGACTTTTTAGTTCAGCACAGAGCTTCTCAACTCCTGAATCCTTCAGGTCGTTGTTACCCAGGTCCAGATTTATCAGGCTGGAGGGGTCTGAGCTCAGAGCTGAGGTCAGAGAAGCACATCCTTTCTCTGTGATCAGACATCCTGACAGACTGAAAAGGAGAGAAAAACAACCAGCAGAACTCAGTAAAAGTCAACTTCTTTCATGTATTTCTCGATAGAATCAACGGAAAACCTGACCTGAGAGTTTCCAGTTTGCAGTTTGGACTCTTTAGTCCAGCACAGAGCTTCTCTACTCCTGAATCCTGGAGGTCGTTGTTACTCAGGTCCAGGTCTCTCAGCCTGGAGGACTTTGAGCTGAGGACTGAGGACAGAGCTTCACAGCTTCTCTCTGTCAGGTTACATCCACTCAGCCTGAAGAAGAAAATGAAAGAAGACCAAACAAATGTTTCCACAGTTTTCATGAGCAGAGTGAATTCTGTTTCAAATGTCTGACTCTTTCACTCACACAGCTTTGTTTGCAGCTTTAATCACAGGCAGCAGCTTCAGAAGAGCCTCCTCTGAAGGAGAGTATTTCTTCAGGTCAAACAGGTCCAGATCTTTGTCTGATGACAGTAAGATGAAGACCAGAGCTGACCACTGAGCAGGAGACAGTTCCTCTGTGGACAAACGTCCTGATCTCAGGGACCGTTGGATCTGCTTCTCTAGAGAACGATCATTCAGTTCATTCAGACAGTGGAACAGGTTGATGCTTTTCTCTGAAGACAAATCCTCATTGAGCTTCTTCTTCATGTACTCCACTGTTTTCTGATTGGTCTGTGAGTCACTTCCTGTCTGTGTCTGCAGACCTTTCAGGAGACTCTGATTGGTCTGCAGAGAGAGACCCAGGAGGAAGCGCAGGAACAAGTCCAGGTGTCCGTTTGGACTCTGTAAGGCCTTGTTCATAGCGCTCTGATGAAGACGTGTCAGTTTTTGTTTGGCACCAAAGATTTTAGAGATCAGTGATGTTGTTTGTTCTTCTTCCATCAGGTTGAGTCCAGACTCGGTGAAGGTCAGATGGACGTGAAGAGCAGCCAGAAACTCCTGAACGCTCAGATGGATGAAGCAGAAGACCTTCTCAGCCTGGTACAGTCCTCTCTCCTCTCTAAAGATCTGTGTGAACACTCCTGAGTAAACTGAGGCTGCTCTGATGTCGATGCCACACTCTTTCAGGTCTGATTTATAGAAGATCAGGTTTCCTTTCTGCAGCTGCTCAAAAGCCAGTTTTCCCAGAGACTCGATCATCTTCCTGCTCTTTTTATTCCAGAGTGAATCAGTCTCAGCTCCTCCTTCATACTTGATGCTCTTCAGTTTGGTCTGAACCAGCAGGAAGTAGATGTACATCTGAGTCAGAGTCCTGGGCAGCTGCCCCCCCTCTCTGGTCTTCAGCAGATCCTCCAGAACTGTAGCAGTGATCCAGCAGAAGACCGGGATGTGGCACATGATGTGGAGGCTTCTGGAGCTCTTGATGTGGGAGATGATTGTTGTGGCCTGCTCCTCATTTCTGAACCTCTTCCTGAAGTACTCGTCCTTCTGAGGGTCACTGAACCCTCTGACCTCTGTCACCATGTCCACACACTCAGGAGGGATCTGATTGGCTGCTGCAGGTCGTGTGGTTATCCAAAGGAGAGCAGAGGGAAGCAGGTTCCCCCTGATGAGGTTTGTCAGCAGCACATCCACTGAGGTGGACTCTGTAGCATCAGTCAGGATCTGATTGTTGTGGAAGTCCAGAGGAAGTCGACACTCATCCAGACCGTCAAAGATGAAGAGGAGCTGGAACTCTTCAAACCTGCTGAGTCCTGCTGCTTTGCTTTGAGGAAAGAAGTGATGAACAAGTCCCACCAAGCTGAACTTTCTCTTTTTCAGCACATTCAGCTCTCTGAAAGTGAATGGAAATGTGAAGTGGATGTCCTGGTTGGTTTTGTCTTCAGCCCAGTCCAGAGTGAACTTCTGTGTTAAGACGGTTTTCCCGATGCCAGCCACTCCCTTTGTCAGCACTCTTCTGATTGGTCCAGCTCTCTCAGGTAAAGGTTTAAAGATGTCTTCTTGTCTGATGCTTGTTTCTGCTCTGTCTGGTGTCCTGGATGCTGCTTCAATCTGTCTGACCTCATGTTCCTCGTTGACCTCTCCAGCCCCTCCCTCTGTGATGTAGAGCTCTGTGTAGATCTGCTTCAGAAGGGTTGGGTTTCCTGCTTTAGCGATCCCCTCAAACACACACTGGAACTTCTGCTTCAGCTCAGACTTCACTTTACGTCTGCNCAAGCTGAACTTTCTCTCTTTCAGCACATTCAGCTCTCTGAAAGTGAATGGAAATGTGAAGTAGATGTTCTGGTTGCTTTTGTCTTCAGCCCAGTCCAGAGTGAACTTCTGTGTTAAGACGGTTTTCCCGATGCCAGCCACTCCCTTTGTCAGCACTCTTCTGATTGGTCCAGCTCTCTCAGGTAAAGGTTTAAAGATGTCTTCTTGTCTGATGCTTGTTTCTGCTCTGTCTGGTGTCCTGGATGCTGCTTCAATCTGTCTGACCTCATGTTCCTCATTGACCTCTCCAGCCCCTCCCTCTGTGATGTAGAGCTCTGTGTAGATCTGCTTCAGAAGGGTTGGGTTTCCTGCTTTAGTGATCCCCTCAAACACACACTGGAACTTCTCCTTCAGCTCAGACTTCACTTTACGTCTGCTCTCTGCAGCAGCAGGATTCATTCCTGAAAGAAGAAAAAAGAAAAGTAATGAATGATGTGAAGCTCCAATCAGTCTGATGAGTTTGAACTTTCAAACATCAGGATGATTTGATTTGTCTCCTCTCTGAAATCTCTTCAGCTCATCAGTTGTGAACAGTTTGTCTCAGCTCATAGATGTGATACAAATGTGAGCATCATGTTCAGAGCAGAGTTTGAAATGTAAAACTCTCCCATGTTGTCTCCATTTGCTCTTTCCATCATGTTAATGTGTTAAATCCTCTTACTGCTCCACAGACAGTCAGCCAGCTCCTCCTGCTTCATTCTCCTCAGGAAGTTCACAGTGATCTTCAGGAAGGCCTCTCTGCTCCTCCTCTGCTCCTCATCCTCATCCTCCCTTTGACTCTCTGAGCATTCTGGGTAATCTGGACTCAGAACTCTCTGGATCTCCTTCAGCTCCCTCTTTACGAAGCTGATAATGTTCTCCTGGAGCAGCTGGAAGAAGAAAAAGTGGAGTGTAACTTGTAGAAGATGAGATGATGTGTGACAGACAGAAAGCTGCTGGTCTGCAGAGTCCAGCATGGAGACTGGATCACAAAGCTGCTTCAGCTCTTACAGAGATGATGTTTGTGATGAGGAAAGTCTTCAGAAAGCTCCAAACAGAATGAGTGTGTGCTCTGATGCTCAGGAGGAGCTGTGTTTGTACATTTACTCACCATCAATATGGAGTCTAGCTGTGTGTGATGCTGCTGGGCAGACTGACCAATGGGAGCCTCTGATCTCTGCTGCTCAACTCTGGGGAACAAACACAACATCATGTGGTGTTAATGACAGAATGACACACAGTCTTCATGTGATGGACTCTATCTGCTGGATCCTCCTACAAACACAGGACACACAGGAAGATACAGCTGAGTCCAGTTCTTTCTGCCTCCAGTTTCCTGCTGTTGGATCCTGATAGAAACACAAAGACTGAAACATGTTCACCTCCACAGAGAAAACAGCAACACCAACCACAGTTAGAATCAAATGTTTCATACACAACAACAGGAAGTTCACTCTCAAAGTCTCACCTTTCATCAACACCAATCTCTGCAGACTTGAAATTAATCAGTCTGTACTTAGACCGGTCACTCTTTAAGGACACACAGCTGGGTCCAGGTCCAGGAGAGTCTGGTCTCTGATGTTTGACTCTGACAGAATCACAAACACTGATGAGTAAACAGAAACTCTGAAAATCTTACAGGTTTGAGGGCTGCAGAAATTAATTTAGAAAATACTGTGATCACCCAAATATGGTTCGACCCCCAGGGGCTGCTTAATGTTGGAAAAACATGATATTTCAACATTTTTCCTTCATGTGGTATGTTTTGTGAGATCTTTCTTTGCCTTTTTTGTAGGCTTGAATGATATTTTTCTGAAGATGAATGACGAAATGAATCAATGAAAAGTAACATTTTGAGACATTTCCAAAATAAGCACACAGAATATTGTGAAGATGGTCCGCCTTGGTGTAAAGCTCAGACTTCTTGGCGCTACCGACACAAGGGGGAAATCTTTTAGGAGATCAACAGTTTAAGACGGCTCAGGATAAACGTGAAAATTCCAATTCACCTTCTAATTGTTGTACAAACCACAGAAAACATCCAAATCAATGACGCAGCAGCGGGTCCTTATTGACTTTTAAAACCAGACAACACAAACAATAACAAATGAACACAAACTGGCACCCCAAAATGCCCCCTCAAGATTCCTAGATGAACCAAAATTCACTTTTTAATGAAGAACCAGTTCTCAACGAAAGTCCACTTTTAAGAGTCTTGTAAATTAAATCAAAGTCTGTCAGTGCAGGAGCGATTCTCCTTTCACAAGAGTCTTAACGCATGAATTAATCCAATGATCCACAAGTAGCTCGGTCATGTAACAAGCCTGGGTAACCGTCAGAATGTGTTGATGGTTGGACCACAGTTACAAGACAACCCAACTTTATCACATTATTTTGAATGAAACAGCCGTGTCTTATATTTGGGTTATTCCAGTAAAAGATTATTACTTACCTTGGATGATCAGGCTGATGATTGCCATCTTTGAAGAAAATAGGTCTGCGCATAGACCGGTCACTCTTTAAGGACACACAGCTGGGATCAGGTTCAGGAGAGTCTGGTCTCTGGTGTTTGACACTGACAGAATCACAACATTTGATAAATATGAACACTTGAATCTTACAGGTTTGAGAGCTGCTAAAACAAATTTAGTATCAAAAACAAGAGATGGATTAATATTTACTTGAGATAGTCAGATTGAAGATGGCCATCTTTGAAGAAAATAGGTATGAGCATAGACCGGTCACTCTTTAAGGACACACAGCTGGGATCAGGTCCAGGAGAGTCTGGTCCATGTTCCCCATACACAGAGATTCTAGAGGGAGGGGCTCCCTTCTCTCTGTCCTCACCCTGATTCATAGTAGACACTGCACACACACACACACACACACACACACACACACACACACACACACACACACACATTCATTCATAACTACAGGGTTTACACCACAGGACACACACTGCTCTCTAACACGCTGTTATTCCAGGGTTCTTCCACCAGATGGAGACACATTCATTATTTTCTTTCAACAAACTGTCAGAATTTTTATTGCAACTTCACAGGGAAGTAAAACAACCTTACACACTCTTTTTTCATTTTTTAAACAGTCATATTTTTTATAATTTTGTACTATGAAACTGTCCAACAGAACACGTTAGCAGGTCTGCATGTAAATTAAGAAAATATCTCAAACATTTTAACAATATCAGGATAAAACAAATTCACTGAACACAAGGGGAAAAAGAAGAAAGCGCAACTTAAGAAAAATGTGAGTCTCTGAGTCTTTGTTCAAAAACCTGTAAAAGCTTTTATTTTGGTTTTAAGTGCAGAAGCAGCTTTGTCTTTCTGATAAAGTTTCTGAGAAGTGATAAGGTTTGAGTTTGTCACGCAAATTTTTGTTGATGATAACTACTGATAACTCCCGCAGACTCAAGCAAACCTGCTTTTCTTGTTTTCCTGTTTGAGACTGTTTGTTGGGACAACATGAAGAAAAAGAGATTTATTTTTCTCATGTTTCTTATATTTATGGAATGGATAAGTTGTGGTATATATACAGTAAAAAAGGTGAGATAAACAGTATTCTGTCCCCTTCGTTTGCAAGATCTGAACTATGTGACAGGTAGCTAAACAGATGTGCTGGATCTTGAAAAGGATAAAAGTGAGACTCAGACGTAGAAGTAGGTTGAGACCGTTTACTTGTTTGTCTTTGTCATAAAGATTCCTTACAAGGTAATCCCTAACACGATCTGTGAAACTGAAAGAAACACACAATACAAAAATTGTTCATAATGTAACTAAGAGCATGAAAAGGGAGTGACTAACCTATTTATACAAACATATAAAAGCTTTACATATTACAAAAATTGTTATAAGCAAAAGTCCCCAAAATCACTCTTATCAAAGGACCAAATATCAAAATATACCTCAATTCTGAAATGAATATATAAAAGAACTAATTAAACTCACAAACAAAGCTTTCCTGGGGATCAAGACAGATGGATGCGGTGGGATGATGTTGATCCTGTGGTGCAACTCTTGAGAAATACCTGAGCTCAACCAAGGAACAGTCACGTGACACAACACAGCCAATGACACACAAGCAAACAGAACTGAGACTGAAACTTCACTCTATGGCTAGGTGGGAAACTCCTTTTATCGACAAGGTCCATTACAAACAGTCATGTGTATGTTTATTAGTCTTTCCTACATTTTACATTTCTGCACAAGAACAGAGATTTAAAATGTCACTAAATTATAGGATGCTAAGAAATGTGAGAAATGACACTTTTTTTTTGTAAATGACAAGACAATCCTTCACATGAAGCTGTTTGTTCTGGTCCATTGAGTCACTGTTCTGTCTGGTTAAATCACTGAAAGTCTCCTGTTTGTCCTCTCTGGGTTTAAATTACATTAGGAGGACTTTGGTCCTCTGTTTCCGTAGAAAAGTGATCTAACCTGAAGTTCCTTAACTGTTTTTCCTTCTTACTATATTATGAAATATGAGCATGTGATTTCTCCTGACTCACACACAAGTTAAAAATAATAAAACATTTAAAGCGATTAACAGCCATAACATACTCAGAAATCAGCCTTAATAAGCCTTGAGGATACAAATTAATTCATGTATTGATCTTATCCCTGTAAAGCCTGACCCATTAAAAAACAGTCAGAAAATTCCAATTTTTAAACTGAGATGTTGATTAACTCTTTAAACAAAATCTACAAAAGAACATTGCTTTGTTATTTAATTTATGTTATATTTCTTGTATCACATGTGGCACTATGGGCAGTTTTGCAAACTGTTTTATCTATTTCATTAAAACTTTTTTTGGTAAATATGCATTCATTTCATACAGAAAACTCTTATTTCGAAAGATAAGTAACTTTTTCAATGTTATTTTTGCTGCAATGTCTTGAAAATCGATGATTGTTTCTGAAAATATGTAAAAAACTATTTGTTATGTTAATAAGATAGAGGTCTTTGAATTTATGTGTCAAATACAATAGGGTTAAATCTCCAAAAATCGTATCCCTCTCTGAATAAAGTGATTTATATTTCCTGAAGAGCTCCTCAAAACAGAGGATCGGTACCAGATTCATATCCAACGTTCACATAGTTCAATGACAGAAGACAAATAATCATGAGCAGTATTATCCCTCTTTTATTTTCTTGTATAATCTTTTTTATGAAGATAATTGAAGTCTGAGATTATATTAAAAAAAAGTCCGTTTCTGAAATCCCCCACACAAGATACTCAAAGTCAGCAAAGTATCTTCATGACCCAGATATTTATTTAAAGGACTGATTTTCTGTTCGAAGAGAATATTTTCTGTCATGTACATACAAATAATGAAAAAAAAAGCCAATTTTCCCAATTTAAGAATAATTTAAAAAAGGCTTTGTTGAGATTTTCGTGCTCATATTAAGGCAAAAGTTTGGAATAAAAGGTCAAATTAATGAGATAAAAAGTCTCACACACAACCTGCCTATGTCATCATGAAGTGTCTGTTTACAAAATGTGATCCCATCAGAGTCAGCACAATGGAGAAAACAGGAAACATGGCGACCACTTAAGAGGAGCAGGCACAGTGATTATAAATCGTAGATTATAAATCATGTCTATGCTGCATCTGCGACCTTGTGCGTGAAGTGAATCGCACCAAAAAAACACCTCTCTGAAGCATGACAAAGCAGATAAAAATATTATGCCTGGGCACGCTTCAGTTGTGGTCACACTGGTCAAACAAGTTGGACTTGAGGGTTGAAGCATGGTTCAGCACATTATGGGAGACCAATGTCATCATGTCCTTAGTTAAACCAAACACTCAGCATTATTTACAAACCACTTTAAAACAACCACAGCTGAAAACAAAATGCTTTATAAAGAGCTGATGACACACATAGAAGAAAATGTATTAAAACCAGTTAAAGTAAATAAATAAAAGCAAATAAGGTAATACAGAGGAACTAAAACTTGCTGGGGTTGAAAGCCAGGAATTAAAATGGGTTTTTAATTTAAAGGGGTTTATATAAGACTGACATAACACTGTCATAAACATGACATGACGTCTGTCATTAAGTTGAAGGAAGCTTCACGCATGTTTATGAATGTGGTCATTAAGTGTCATTTGAGGAATTGTGTCACATTTGATGCAAAGTCGACATTGTTTGGGGATTCATTTGATAAAACAACTTGACTTTGTTGGCAAAACAGTGGCAGGTTATGTTGTCTTTGTAAATATCTGATGGTGACTGGTGCTGACGTGCTCTCTATTAAAAACACCAGGGAAAAGTCATGCAGCGGCGTTTTGAATCAGTTGAAGACATGAGAGTAGGTACTGACTCACTCCAAAATAAAGTTTGTCACAATCCATCATCTAAACAGGAGGAAATAAAAAGCATGAATCACTGTTTTGAAGTGTGGCCTGGAGAGTTCAGACATTTGTCTTTGACTTTAATCTATTACTCTGCTCATTCACCCATCAGCAAACTTCAAATCTTCCAGTTCTCTATTCTTAACCTGTAAAGTTCTATTGAGATGTAGTTAATGTTACTGAAATCCAGATTAGCTGATACCGACGCTCATGTCATGTCCTTTGGCTTCCTATATGAATGTGGGGTAGTTTGGTGTTGAGTATCAAAGTCAGCCTAAGAGAGAATCAAAATTTAATCCTCAATTATCTTCTTCACATTTCAGTCAAGTTACAGAATTGTTTTTATTGTTTTCAGGACTACCTTAAATCTAACCTAAAGTTTCCTTTGAGATATTTTGAAACACTCTGATTTAACCTCTTAAGACCTGACATCCACGTATGTGGACACAACATTTCTGCCTCTCGGACCCATGAAACTTTATTTTTTAAAACTTAAAACTTTTCGGAAACATTAAGAGACACTTCCAACATCATATTTTGTTGATATTATAACTTTAAACCCATTTCAGTGAGGCAAAAAGTGTAGTTACGAACAATAACACGTATAACTAAAAGCTTGTAGCTGACTAATAACACTAAAAATATAACTTCCTGTACAAAGACTAAATTTAGTTTTTATACTAATAAGGTTTTACTGATCCTAAATAGCAAGGAGAAATTAAAAAATGCACATCAGAAAAACACTCAGATCTTAAGAGGTTAAACTAGAAAAAGTAAAATGGTCAATTTACCCTGAAGCTGGGGCAAGTTGAGCCACGTGACAACTTTTTTCTTTTAAGAAGTCTAGTCTTTAAGAAGACTAACATCTTTTCCACGACCACGGGATGTGTCTTTCCACATGGTTGTTTAGGAAATGAGAAGCAACTCATTGCACCAGTTGGGGTTAAATAACTTGTTACCAGCTGAAAGATAATCACCCATGCAGTAATTATCCAATAGGAGGCTCGTACCTATTTGCTTAGTTAAATCCAGGTGGCGACTTTTTTTTTGGCCAGGCAGTGTAACATGGCTGATTCACAGGTTTGAAAAAGTGTTTTTGTTGTCAGACTGAGAGTTAAACTTTAAGGGAAATACTTCCATCTTGTGGTCAGTTTGGGGAACTGCATCAACATTTGCTGATGCATATTTTGTTCATGATGGTGACGCAACTTGTTAAAAAAATACGACAGTATCTGACAAACATGGTTAGAATAACTCTGGTGTTAAAATAAAGACAGTTTGACTGAAAAGTGGGCCTTGATTTTTTTTTCTTACCTTTCCAGAGGAGCAGCTCAAACTTACACCTGTCTTTGAGTCAAGGGAGTTCCTCCCTCAATTTCTTTTAAGTCTTAAAATATACAAGAACAAAATTATAACACGCAACAAAAGCAAAATCGCAGTTCAGATTCATTTCTCCTATAAGAAAAAAATAAAAACTTAAAAGTAAGTTTTCACAGCTTGTTGCTGTACAATATCTGCCATGGGAGAAAATAAAAATAACTACCAGTATCGTTTTTCCTCTTTCACTCAGGTGTAACTTCCACTACTGACCACAAAAATAACCATGAACTATATCCTGAGACATTAAAACCTCAAACATAATTTATATGTTTCTTCATAATATCGATCAAACATTGTAGAAGTATGTGTTCACAACTCATTTTTATTAAAAGCAAGTGTAAATCAACCATACTTACTGTAACTAGCAAATATTTCAAATTTAAAAAAATGTGACCCTTTGTATTATTCGAACAAGGTATGGTTTTTCATGAAAGGTCCCAGTTTAATGTAAAACACAATTTAATTTAAAATCTAGATAAGTTAGGATGTCCCTGCTCCATCTCTTCATTAATTCTTGGATCCTTGGTCTAAAAAATGTTGAAGGTCTCTGATCCGTGGTTAAACAGACACAAGGAGGAGTGTAACTTCAGCAAACTCGAATATTTATTGATTTTTAATTGAGTGTTTTTACAATTAGGTTCATGAAAAAAAAAAAAAAAGAAGTAAAGGTTTTAATGTTGCTTTTTTTCCCCCCACACAAACTAAACTATAAAAAACTGTCTCAAACGATAACAGTCAGAACCATGTTCACTTTCATACACGACGTAAGATGCATTCAGGGAACATGGGAAAAATCCAAAAGAAGTCAATTCAAACATTTTAACATTAAGTAAAAAAAATTCCTTCCACAGCAAAAATCTAAATATGTGATCGAACATTTTCTGTATCTGGCTTTGATGTCAGAATTTCACCTGTGATTAAACTTCCTCCACCGTTATAATGTCACCACATCCACATTATTCTCATGTCAGCTGTTGTCATTCTGGACACACACACGAGAAAGATAGAAAATAAGATAGTCAAACTTTTTTTTTTTCCCAACATCACAACAAATATGTTCTGAAAACTAACTTTTATAAATCAGAGTTTGGATTTCTACAAATCAAGCAATAAACAACATTTGGATTCAGATGATTAAAGATTTACATCCAGCACGAAGAAATTAGAAAGATGCATCAAAAATGGAAAAAAAAATGTCTTCAATAACTGAGCTACATTTCTGAATAACAGGATAACATAACTGAATACTTGCTCCGATCATTAAATTAACCTTAAACACTTGAAAGTTTCTGAGAGAGGTGACAGAAAAGAAACAGGAAAACACACAGGAAAGAGTGTCACTTTAACAAACTTAAACATTAAATCACAAAGATGACGACGGCTAAGTCCTGTTCACAAAGTTTGATTGACAGGTGACAACAATCAGCGATCAGAAAACAAACAGGAACAAAAATCAAAGCTGGAGATTCAAACACAGAAGTTAAACCACTGTCTCTGAAATCACTTCAGACTATTTCAGTTTACAAAACTCAGCTGAGGATTCACGGGGCCAGTAAAACATGAGTCCAGCGTGTAGAGGCTGAGTGAACGTGGTCTCGACTCTGTGGATGAGAGTCATGGTGTCAGTGACGCTGTAGAAGGACAAAATACCTGCTCTGTGATCCAGGTAAAATCCTACTCTGGAGGAATGACCTGAGACATAAGTGTTCACATTGTTGTTATAAAAGTAACCGTTGGACAAGTCTAAAGCCCAAGATTTGTTGTTGCGTCCAAACCAAGATTCATCTGACCTCCCTGTTCTGCTGATGTTCTTGTATGAAACTGCGACACAAACTCCTCCACTCTGCTCCACCTCCCAGTAACAACGTCCGCTCAGACTCTCTTTACTCAGGACCTGACACCGATCAGTGAATCTGTCTGGGTGACTGGGATAAAGCTGATGTTGATTCACTGATTTAACTTTCCTGTTCCCCTCGGACAATAACAGCAGTGTGTGTGCTGTGTTTGGATCCATAGTGATGTCACGTGAATACTTCAGGAAGTCAGCTCTGGTTTCGGGCTCTGATTCTGGCTCTGATTCAAGTTGCACTGGTAAAACGTCCACTTCAGTCTGTGTCTGTGAGATCTTTGTCCATCCCTCTCTGAGAACGTTCTGTAGTTTGTCTGTGATTTCTGTCACAGCTGCTGTCACATCCTGAAAGTGTGTGAGAGGACGGATGTTGATGCTGGATGAGTGTGTAGATGGACTGAGTGCTGACAGTGAGGAGTAGTCCTGGAGAAACTGGTTGTGATCCTGTGTGTGTGACAGCTTCTGCAGCTCAGCGTCTTTCCTCTTCAGCTCAGTGATCTCCTGCTCCAGCTTCTCCTGAAGCTCTTTGACTCCACTCACTTCAGTTTCCTGCTGGGATCTGACCTGCTGCTTCACATCAGAGTGTCTTTTCTCCATGAGACGGATCAGCTCAGTGAACATCTTCTCACTGTGCTCCACTGCTTTATCAGCAGAGACGTTGACGGCCTCCAGCTCCTGTTGAAGCAGCTCCACATCTTTCTCTCTGTCCTGGATTCTCTGCTGGATGTTTAGTCGACTCCCCTCCAGATCTTTCTGCCTCTCGGTTCTTTCTGCTGCAGCTGAGACTGTGTCGTGGCCTTTGTGTTGATCCACAGAGCAGAGATAACAGATCAGCTGTTGATCAGTGCGACAGAACATCTTCATCACCTCATCATGAAGAGAGCAGACGTTCTCCTGGAGCTTCTTGGACGGATCAACCAGCTTGTGTTTTTCAAAAGCAGGGGACTCAAAATGAGGCTTGATGTGCTCTTTGCAATAAGAGACCAAACACTTCAGACAGGACTTACTGGCTTTTCGTTTCCTCCCAGTACAAACGTCACAGGCCACATCTTCAGGTCCAGCGTAGCAGTGATCAGCAGGAGCAGCTTGGAGTTTATTCTTCTTCAGTTCTTCCACTAAATCTGCCAACATGGTGTTTTTCTCCAGCACAGGCCTCGGTTTGAAGGCTTTCCTACACTGAGGGCAGCTGTAAACGTCCTTCACATCTTCTTTGTCCCAGTGGATTTCAATGCACCTCATGCAGTAGTTGTGTCCACAGGGAACAGTCACTGGATCCTTCATTAGATCCAAACAGATGGAACAAGAAAACCTTTCTTGCTTGAGTTGAACTCCGATCTGTGCCATCTTTCCTCTCAGAAACAACGCCTGTCTGTTAAAGATTCACTTCCTGATAAATGAAACTGCTCTGCCGGCTGCTCTCGTTGGTTACACCCATTTTCAAACTGCAGATCTGAAGGGGAGGGAACGAGGAAGTGAGAGGGCAGAGTGGAGCTGGTTGTGTTTGAGAGCAGGAAAAGGAGGGAGGGGTTATCCAGGAGCACTTTGGGACACAAACTCTTCACAGCTCAGACTATTTGGAGATTTATTCTGTGTTTTTAGACGTTTTAGATCATGTTTCATCCCCATACAGGCTTTCATTTATTCTCATTTGGTCCTGATGACAGTGAAGATCCACAAGATGGCAGCGTGTTCACAGCAGACACACCAGTCTTGATTTAATTGATTTGAAAATGAAGTTTTGAATTATAACATCACAGTGATGTTCAGAAAATCACATTAATTACGTCAGAGAAACAAACTTAAACTTCTGTTTGTCAACCCTTTTAACAAAATCCACAAAATATTGCTTTATCATTTTATTCTTGATATATTTATTATATCACATTTGACACACTGGGCAACTTTGCAAACTATTTTATCTGAGGTTTTTTTTGTAGTAAATATGCATTCATGTGATGCAGGAAACACTTATTTAAAAAAGAGCAACTATTTTGATGTTATTCTTACTGCAACTTCTTGAAAATCAAGCAAAGATTTTCCTCAAAATACAAATGTTGTCATGAGAGCAGACAAATTGAAAAGGGCCAAAACACAGCTTCAGTCGACTTAAGTGATATGACAAGCCTCGAGGTGGTAGAATATGTTTTTAAAAATATATTTAACAGGTATTTAAAGAAACTATTTATCATTTTCATACGTTTGAGGTCTTTGAACTTATCAGAATCAGAATCAGAATACTTTATTGATCCTCTTGGGGGGATTGCTTTTTTAGTACACAGTTACTCCCCTTCAAAAAGTGTTTGAAATATAAGAAAGTAAAGTATAAGCATTAGTGTCTTACCCAAAAATTGAAATCTAATCATAAGATATAAGAATAGAATACAATATAGAATAGAACATTAAGTATGTACAGTCTACTTAAAAAGTGTGGTATAAACATGATGAGATAGGCAAGTACTGACATAAATAAATTATAAATTATGGATATTGCAGAGTACTGACATAATTATAGGTAATTATAGTACTTGCTATTATTTGTTCATGTTATGTTGTTGTTGCGGAATAATATATATATCAAAAATGATACGCTTGGCTATAAAGGGTTGAATATGCTAGAAAATATATATTCTAAATAAGTAAAGTATGTTTATATTTGTTAGAAAATTCAAATACTCAACAATATTACATCCATGTGTATCCTATCATTTGACCAGAAGGTGGCCCCATTACTCTGTTGTGTAAACAGGTAAGTCACACTAGTAACATACTGTTAGTTTTCTTAAAAATTTGTGTGTAAGCTGCATATTTAATTCGTTTTTTTTTTCTTTTAGTTAATGCAACTTTTAATTTTTGCTAGAGATGTTTCAGCTTGAAAGTGTCTCACTGTTCAGAAACAAAACAATCCACTCCACAGAACATTTTTAAAGCTTTGAATTAAATGTATTTCCACACAGCAGAATATTTTTAAGGTGTTTAGTTTTCTATTTGACCTGTTATGAGTTCAGAAAAGCTGAAATAAGCGTTTATATGGGTCGTTTCCCTCGCAGCACAGCGAAGAGGGAAGTTCAGTGGAGTGAATCCTCTCGCTCCACCGTTCAGTGGAGTGAACCCTCTTGATCCACCGTTCAGTGGAGTGAACCCTCTTGATCCACCTCGTTGATCTTGGACGTTGAACGGACTCGTCTGTCGACATTTCGGGCTCCGCATCATCAGCGCTGACGTTGAACCTACGTGAGCGAAGGCGAAGGCCGTTCACTCTCATTAGTGACGAGTCCGACTACGTAAAACTTCGGTAAGTCACAACAAACCTGTCACATTTTTTTCGCATCGGCAGCAGACGCACTATGTGAGGAGTCTTCAAACACGTCCGCGGCCTGAAAGTTGTCATGAACACTCTGGTTGTTGAATAATTCGACCTACATGGAGTTTGAGAAATATTGTCGCTGGCAGCAGTTTCCTTTCTGCCCAAGTTTAAGGCTGCGTCAAGTTACGTAGACCTACGTGATAAGGGAAGTGGATTTTCAAAATAAAATATTTCATAAAATATATATTTTTAACAGGTTTTTAAAGAAACTATTTATCATTTTGATAAGTAAGACGTCTTTGAATTTATCAGAATACTTTATTGATCCTCTTGGGGGGATTGCTTTTTTAGTGCACAGTTATCCCCTTCAAAAAGTGTTTGAAATATAAGAAAGTAAAGTATAAGCATAAGTGTCTTACCCAAAAATTGAAATTTAATCTTAAAAATATAAGAATAGAATAAAATATAGAATAGAACAGTACAGTCTACTTAAAATTTCATAATATCACTTCAATTTCACTGCCTGGCAGGGGCGAATCTAGAACATTATTTATGGGGGGCAAGAGAGGGGCAGTTAATTGTTGAGTGGTGGAAATTTGGATGGTCTATGTGCTGGATTAATTTCATATTAAGGTGACCATATTCTGAAAACCCCAAAAGAGGACCACCTATGACAAACAATTTCTAACATTTAAAAACTAAGTTTGACCAGCTGAAATTAATATTGTAGATATCAACAACAAATTCCAATTATATTTCAGATAGTTGGTTCCTTCAAGATATCTGTTATTGGGTCAATGACAAAAAGAGGGTCTAAAAACGTATTTTTTAGAAATTATTTGAAAATGGATAAAAACATATTTCTGAGTGAAGAATTATGTTTTCTAACAGATTTCAGTAGTTGACCAACATTTCAAAGTTTTTAGGTTCATTATTTTTTAGTATTTTTAATTTGAGCACCCAAAAATGTCAGGTGATGCAACCAAATATATGAAAATATATTTATATGTTCCTGTTATTTTTTCTGTGTGAAATTATTGGCAAGTATCTCTCAAGTGTCTGTAGTGACTCATACATTTTCATTTTGTGTGTTTCATTTCTTTTATTTGTGAATAAGATAAATAATTTGATGTTAAAATAACATTTCACATTATTACATTGGTTGTTCCACCTGACATGGAAATTGTTCCAGTCACCAATGAAGTGAAAAAACCTTTTTTATCAGTATTTCAGAGAAATCTACAAACTTTTCCACTTGGTCACAAATGTCATTTGGGCTCCTCTGGCTGATGCAGTTTCCTGTTTCCTGTTTTATTCTCTTCACTTTAAAATAAAAGTCTAATGTTACGGTTGCACCACCCTGACATTTGACAAGGTGAAAATTACAGGACAAACATTTTTTAAACTTCTCAACAGCTTTAAAATTCTTTTTATTTGCAAAGAATGTTTTATTTAAAAAGGTTCAAGCATAAAATAAAGCCACTGTATTTTTAATTTCTATTTACAATAACTGACATTCAATTTTTAGAGTTTAATTACTGTGGATACTTGTCAGGACGGTTGCACCACCTGACAATTTTCGGGGTTTGAGGAACCAAAACACAAAAAAACACGTTATATTTTAATAGTTTAAAGACGTGTTCAAATAACACAGGTTTCATAGAATAAAGAAATACATGTGATGAAATACTCAATTCATGATGGAAGGAAATATTACACTCGGACACAAAAAAGGGACGTCACCTCATTGACTCTATTCCATTTCGCCTAGTCAAAAAGAAAATTTCAGATATCTACACGGTCATTTTGTTTAGGTGAAAAACATAATTTTTGGCCATTCTTGTGAACTGGGTTTCTCACTCAAGATATCTACTACCTCATTTTGGATATCCAAATGTGAATAGAGGATTTCTGCAAATGAGTTGTAGATATCTGTAATACAGATTCAATATATCTCTAAACACATTTTGACTTGGCAGAATCAGAATTATAGATGTCTTTCATTCACCTCAATTCAAAATATCAACAATTCCTTTTTCCAGTATCCCGTAATTAAATTTTGACTTAGCGATGTCTGTAAATAGAATTTTGACTTGTCAAAAACTGGAACAATTAGGACCAATTTGACCCCATTTCAAGAGTCACTTTTGTCATAACTTTGGTTTTCTTGCATATAATTGTTTGGAAATGACACAAATGGTGCAATTCTATGCTTTTTTTTGTAATTAAAAACAGTTAGGGCTATTTTTTGTTCAATTATGCAATTTTTATATATAAATAAATGTATCCTCCTGCCATTACAAAATTGGAAGGGTCATATTTTTATTATCTTTTTATTTGACATTTTTATAACATCACAATGTTACAGAAGAATAAAAAAGGTCCGATAAATTTTTTAGTCTATTCTGAGAAAAAAGTCAGGATCTAGAGTAGTAATAGCAATTTTTTTACTCATTTATTCATTTATTTGGACTGTGCATAAAGGCTTCTTTTACAAAACCTCTGTACAAACACAGCAGCTCTCAAAGTTGGTGTGTTTAAGTGAACGTATTCATCATCATTTGAAAATCTGCTCATGAACACAGTTCAAAAGGCTCAAAAGGCTCAAAAGGCTCAAAAGTAAATGCAGTACTCAAATAAAACTCCAAAATTGTGCAGAAAAAAAGCAAAAAATTGTTAATAAATCATTTTCAGTTAGTGAAAGAACGATAACAGAAACTTAAAAATGTGTTTCAGGACAAAATAGTCTTATCACTGAAGGATAAAGAATGAAGATCCTGCCATAAAAATATCTCAATATATTTTCCACAAGTTTTTCCGTCACAAGGCTGGTCCATAAATGACAACAAAGAAGAAATTATACTTATTCATTTCTGCATCAGACACCGACTTTAGCAGGTTGCTTATCTTCTACTTTCGGTTTTTATTGAGGCGACAGATTATGGAAACATCAGATTCGTCGAAGCTCGAGAGCAGTTCAAACATCTCTGTAGAAAAAGGAGAAGAGAATGATGCCAGTCCAGCTCCTGCAGACCCTCAGGTAAAATCAGCCGCTATTTTGTCCAATTACAGTCAGTTTTACATCCCTGAAACTGATCCTGAGTGATGTGATCTGTGTGCTGCAGGCGTTGGCGGTGGCAGAGTCTCCTGCTGTGAGCGTCGTGGCGCTGCCTGATGGTCAAACTCTGCAGGTCCAAGGTGTCATCCAGACCTCTCAGGCGTCCGTCATCCAGCCACCTCAGGTCCAAACAGCCCAGGTGAGATCATACGGTAGTTTCTGATGCAATTTGTACTTAAGTTAAACTTTTTTTCTCCACTAAAAACTGAGAGCTTGCAGGGCTCAGAAGAGAATTACTTCATTAATCCTCAAAGGGAAATTCAGCAGTAATACAAGAAAGTATATATTGCCAAAAAAAGTAAAATAAAGAATAATATGATGAGTGTCCACGAGAAAATAAAGTCCAGCTTGTCCATAATTCTGAAATGAATTGTAGATATCTGGAAATAGAATTCTGCCCAGTCAAAATGTATTTAGAGATATCTTGAATGTGAATTACAGATATCTACAATTAATTTGCAGATATCTGTTATTCACATTTATGATATTCAAAATGATGTAGTAGATATCTTGAAAAGAAAACCCATACAAATGAATGGCAGAAAGTGACACATTTGGTCTAGTCAAAATGAGGTTGTAGATATCGGAAATGATAATTGTGGATAAGCGGAATGTAATTGAAGATATCTGAAATGTTCTTTTTGACATAATTGCAACTATGTTAAATTAAAATTCTGACTATCCATAATGTAATTACAACCAATCAAAAATACGTTGTCGATATCTACAGTGTTAATTTTAGATAGTCAAACTTAGCTTTTAAATGTTAAAATCGCTTGCCATAGTGTTAGGGACGGGTATCAAGAACCAGTTCAGTCAGCTCCATCAACCGTGTCTGTGTTAGCATGATGCTGCTTTACCCTCTAGTTAGAGCTGAACGGTTTCAGAAAAAGATCTAATTGCGATTTTTCTGGCAGATACAGCGATTTCAATTCGATTCACGATTTTCTTTAAATCAAACTTTAGTGAAATTTTCACAATTTAAAGTCAATTTACAAACTTGACAGAAAATTACATCAAAGCATTGAAACATCAAAAGCTTTTACTCTAATGTGAAGATGAAAATAAAAACTGAAGGTAAGAATTGTTTCAAACTTTGAGATAAAAGGTCAATATTTTAATATGAAAAGTGGAAATTTTGAGAAATAAAGACAAAATTCTGAGACAAAAAGTCAATAAACTTCCAGAGTTTAAGAAATTAATTTAACATTATGTGAAAAAAGTCCAAATAAAGGAAATGTTTGAGATAAAAAGTTGAAATTTTGATATAAAAAGTCAAAACTCTAAGATTTAAGTCAAAATTATACGAAATAGATACAAAATTAAAGGATAAAAGGAAAAAAAAAATTTTTAAGGAGATTTTTTGATAAATAGTTGAATTTTGACTTTTCTCAAATCCCTAAAACTTATTCCTGTTATTTCTAAACCGGACTTTCTAAATTGTATTTTTAGTTATAAAAACTGAAGAACAAAAAGAGCTATCTTTGACTCTTGACTTTTAAAGATAATGTAGCGCAAAATATTCCTAATTTGTGTCAAGTTAAATAAAATAAAATGCAAAACAATTCTGAACAAAATTCAACAATCTCAAGGAAAAAAGGATTTTTCCAACAGTCTCACCCTCAAAGACAGGTGTGTGTGAAACAGCTGATATAACAGATCCTGGGTCAGTCAGGAGCTCCCAACCTATATTTTATGTGCTAAAGAAAATGGAAATAATGGACTGACTTAAAAAACTCATCAAAAAAATCTGAAGAGAATGGACTACTTATAAGAGGCTCTATCAACTATTGCAAATAAAATACATGTTACAAAAAAGTTTCTCGTTTGGGAAGTTCATGCCAAGTCTCCAGATGAGTTTCATGTTATTGAAGAAGATTTAATCTCTCAGGGTGAATGAAAGACTTGACGCTGTCGTGTCACACTAATCAACTTTTTCACCTGTAGCTTAGCCTTTATGCAAAGCATTGAAGTCCAGTTGGTAGTCGACCAAAATAAGTCTCAAAAGTCCTTAAAATCTCCTCCAGGTTAAGTCAGCCAATCAGAGCCAAGCCTGAAGACGTCAGACTTGGAGATGTTAATGAATGAAGCTCCAGGTGTGAGAGTCACTACAGGTGTAATGCAGTGAACCTGCTAAGAGGATTGTTGTGAGCTGGAGGAGAGGAGGGTTTAAGCTCATGAGTCTAAGCTTCACTTTCACAGGACAAACTGCTGGTGGTGTGGTGGTGGTGGTGGTGGCTTCATAAAGACATCACTGGTGGTTCAAAGTCCAAACATAGCTCTGTGAACATAGATAGTGAGATAACACCTCTCTCTGATTCTGTCTGTTAACACTGAGCTGCAGGTTACTGTGTCACGTTGTGAAATGTGTCAGTATGAGGACAAGGGCTGAAACCACCAGTCAACCACAATTTGGTAAAAAATTAAGATGTGTTGAAAATCAGTTGTATTTTAAGAGTATTGAACCCATTTTTTATAATAATATACATTGATTCTGATTGTATTAAAAACTTCTAAAAATCCAAAATTTCTAAAATTGAAAAAGTCTCATATCTGGATATGGGTCAATGACGTGACGTCCCCTTTTTTTGTGTCTGAGTGCAATATTTCCTTCCATCATGAATTGAGTATTTCATCACATGTATTTCTTTATTCTATGAAACCTGTGTTATTTGAACACATCTTTAAACTATTAACATGTTTTTTTGTGTTTTTGTGTTTTGGTTCCTCAAACCCGCAAAATGTCAGGTGGTGCAACCGTCCTGACAAGTATCCACAGTAATTAAACTCTAAAAATTGAATGTCAGTTATTGTAAATTGAAATTAAAAATACAGTGGCATTATTTTATGCTTCAACCTTTTTAAATAAAACATTTTTTTGCAAATAAAAATAATTTTAAAGCTGTTGAGAAATGTAAAAAACTTTTGTCCCGTAATTTTCACCTTGTCAAATGTCAGGGTGGTGCAACCGTAACATTAGACTTTTATTTTAAAGTGAAGAGAATAAAACAGGAAACAGGAAACTGCATCAGCCAGAGGAGCCCAAATGACATATGTGACCAAGTGGAAAANACAACCAATGTAATAATGTGAAATGTTATTTTAACATCAAATTATTTATCTTATTCACAAATAAAAGAAATGAAACACACAAAATGAAAATGTATGAGTCACTACAGACACTTGAGAGATACTTGCCAATAATTTCACACAGAAAAAATAACAGGAACATATAAATATATTTTCATATATTTGGTTGCGCCACCTGACATTTTTGGGTGCTCAAATTAAAAATACTAAAAAATAATGAACCTAAAAACTTTGAAATGTTGGTCAACTACTGAAATCTGTTAGAAAACATAATTCTTCTCTCAGAAATATGTTTTTTATCCATTTTCAAAGAACTTTTCAAAAATATGTTTTTAGACCCTCTTATTGTCACTGACCCATATACATCTGATCGCAATCCCAAGTTTAAAATGAGGTCATTTGCGCTGAAAAAAGGTTATTTCTTCATGCAAATTCCTAGCTTTGTAACCAGCATGTCAAACTGGACCGGATTGATTTGTGGCATTTCAAAGTCTCCATGACATCACCACGCCAGCTGATAAAGTTTAGCTGTGAGAAGAGAAGAGTAATCTGTGTTTCTCTTTGCTGAAAATAAATGTTGTGATTTATTTGGTTGTAAAAGTGGACACAGAAGCTGGACGGTCAGACAGAACAGGGACCAGAGAGCAGAAGAAAGCTAAACAGGAGAGGGATAGAGCACAAACACAAACTAAAGGCTGACAGGTCATTATCAGGATTCACTAACATTACATGTGACAGACACGTCTCAGAGCACCAGGCTGTGAATGGCTAAGCTAAATGTAGCCGGTTACTAAACTACACTGCAAACTCACAAAGTTTTCTTGTTGCCATGTTTCAAACAACAGCGCTACGTAACTGTTGACGTACACATGATTCTATTTCCAATTGAAAAGCCAGTTTCATGACTATCAAGCCAGAAAATTATTAGTTATTAACATTTTAGACCTTTTTAGATTGGGTTGTTTTATCAACACGGTCGTTGTTCAACCTCACATATAATAGTTTGTGCTTTAATTAACCACACACAGAGAGTCAGAGCCATATGTGTGAAGGTGACACACCAGCATGAGTCACACACATGTACGAAGTGATAACACACTCCTACGTCGTGCTCTTGGTTGACATTAATATTGTTAATATTAGGGGGTGGAAATTAAATCTAGTTATTCATGCTTTGATGAAAAACAGCTGGAGAAGAGAAGGTTTTGACTCTCAGATAATGACGAAGATGACCTGCCTTTATCAAACCGGAACAACCCCTTGATGATCTGATTGAACATTCAGAGATTTAAAAAAAAAAAAAAAGTGTGCGGTAACATCTTGATATCTTTCTTGGACGTACTGGGAGTCAGAATAGTGACGCAATTCAAGAGATATGATCGTGTTTCTGGTGCGCATTATCAACGCTGATTTTGTTTAGAGGAAACCAAGACTTCATGATTATTTCTACACAAAGACACAGTATGTTTAGACACTTCTCTGACAAGTCTGTACACTACACACTTTCTAATTTTTTAAGAAGAAACTGCAGTAGGGAGAGGAGAGTTTGTGTACCCAGTTTACTCATAAAAGAACACAACGCCCACGCAGAAATAATATTAAACAGCACGGATGTTGCCAAAAGAGAGAAGAAAAAAAACAATATTGTGGATTAGTCACCTCCTCCAAAACACTGCTTCTTTTTCACAGATTGCTACAGTAGCAGAGCAGGAGGATGACGAGTCAGTCCCAGACGACCAGAAGAGACGAGAGATTCTCTCCAGGCGTCCATCATACCGGTGAGAAGACGTCAGCAGTAAGCACGAGCGTGTTGAGCAGCATGTGGTGTGTAAAAGAGTGATAACGCTCAGCTGACTGTGTGGAATTATTCTCTCTCTCTCTCTTTCTCTTTACTCCCTGCAGGAAAATTCTCAATGAGCTCTCGTCAGATTCTCCAGCAGTTTCAAGAATCGATGAGGAGAAGGCAGAGGAGGAGGTGTCCAGCTCAGTTTCTGCAGCAGTGCCCACATCCATCTACCAGACCAGCTCAGGACAGTATAGTCAGTACACACCTGTGCAGGAACATTAGCAGCACTTACATCACTTTATTGACCCCATGTAAATATTTAATGTCCAGTCTGGGACAGCAGATTGGACTGAACTCTGAGTTCTCCTGGTATTTGACCTAAATTTCGTGTTTCCATGGCCCCTGGACAATATCACGGCTTTCTCGAACACAGCGATTCCCAACCTGTGGTCCGTGGCCCCCTGGTGGGCCGCGAAGGTATAGCAAGTGGGCCGGGAAATGATTTCCAAAAAAGTGTTTAATTGGAGTGTAATTATACAAAGATACAAGGTACAAATACATAAATTAAGGTACAAATACGCATAATAATGTTTAAAATGTTAAACTCTGTTAAGTTTTAAAGGAAATTGAAACAGTTAAGATATTCATATATGAAAAAAGTCCCTTAAGAAGGCACATTATGGCCCTGAAAAATAACAATAACCTGAAATCTAATTAAAAAAAATATATAATAGGATAAGACGAATTCGCCCGGAAGATTCTTGAAATTAGAAAGATGTCTTAAAACAAGAATCTTTTATCTTATCTCATTGGCAGATTTTTTTTTTACTTGTTACAAGCAATTGATGCCTCATTTTTGTCTTTAAAAATCTTGAAATGAGACATTTTTATGACCTTGTCTAGTAAATGTGGCTCAAATTAAGAATAGCAAGACAAATTTGACTAAAAATAAGACATAATGACTTGCTAAGATTTCAGTTTTTGCAGTGCAGATTCAGTCGAGTAATAACAGTCATTTTGTGGATGCAGGTGCAGTGAATGTAGTTCCCTCTAATTGTATGTTGTCATGATAATAGCCAACAGAAAGATTTATTCCAATAGCAAGGTTACAATCGTTTTGCAGAGCTGTAATTTCTCCTGTGACCCCCGTGGACTGAAGAGAGTCTCATCTGGCAGGTTCTTTCAAAGCTCTCTGAGTAATTGAGTTAGATTCATATTTTGTAGACAGGCTTTGAATGAAACGTTTGCTTTTAAATCCCAGATACCTGACACGACCGACCCGCTCTGTTAATCCACCGCATCAAACCGCTGCTGAAGTAATAACTCAAATTTTCCACCCCACAGTCACGTTCACTCAGGGGAGAGCCGTCCAGCTGGCGAGCCCCGGGGTCAAAGCCCTGACAGCTGACTCTCCGGCCCAGGAGCCCGCAGCCACCATCCTGCAGTGTGCAGCTCAACCTGGAGACACCCCACAGCAGTTCTACATCCAGGGGGGGCAGGTGCTCATTCAAGGTAAGGTTCAACCACTGACTTTATCATAAATCAACATGGTCTCTGTGACATCACCCATCTGTCTCTGAAACAAATGGCGCTTTTCCGCTATACAATTCCAGCCCTACTCTACTCGACTCAGCTCTACTCTACTCGGCTCTACTGGGTTTGGTTATCTTTTCCTCTAGCCCGACTTCAGACTCACGGTGGGCGTGGATTTTATAGCAGCTGCGCTAAAGTGCTGCGCAGAAGTGCGTGCATGTTCATCTATAACGCCACACAAACATAATTTTGTACTAACATATGTGCCACCGTGGTCTTTGAAGGAAAAAAAAAAGCTTTCAAAAGATTTCATTAAAGTAATACAGCGGCTCAATGTCGGTCGTCATGACAACGGAGGTAAACAACAGCCTCGTGCTGCTGCGCGCAGAGGGAAACGAAGGAGCTGCTTCCTGACATCAACTCTTCCCTGGATCCAGTGAGATCACTTTAATTTTTGATTTTTGGGCCTGGTATAGCAGAGATTTTTTGTTGATCAATCATTCTTCTTTGAACTGGTTTTCCTTTTTGGTTCCCTGTGGATTAATGGACTGATTGGTGCTTAAAGACTCTCGTGGCAGACAGATCGCTCCTGNATTTAAAAGACTCTTTAAAGCCAACTATCTTTGCTGTTAACTTCTTTTTGGTTTAAAAAGGACTTTTAACTTCTTTAGGAATCATGAAGGAGCATTTTAGGGCTGTATTTTGTCTTCATTCAGTCTGGTTCTGTGCCGTCAGGTTTAAATGTCATTAAAAACCCGTCGCTGACTTATTCCTTTGCCTCTTGTAAGTGATTTGTTCAGAGTCAGAAGCTGCAGAGACGACATTCTCTGACCAATGAGTGACCGGCAGTCCGTCCACGTCACGTTTTAGTATCGGCTTTACTCTCTTAGAACCAGGGTAGAGTAGGTACTAAAAACTGGCGTCTGCCGCGTAGTACCGCGCCTGTGGAAACGCAACACAAACCGGGTAGAGGCGAGTAGAGTAGGGCCAAGGCGAGTCAGTGGAAAAGGGCCAAAAGAGGGGTGAATGCATTAGAAATGGGACACCAACAGCTACAGGGAGGGGGGCCGGTCATGTGAGCTGAGCCCAGACTCTGATTGGTCCTGCTTGTGATCTTAAAGGGACTGTGAGGACTTTCTAAGAGATCTAGAAAACACCGATATTTAGATATATGCCTGATCATGATCAACAACTTAAAATGAGATTATCAGGTCTATAACAGCTTATTTCTGAGTGCTATCTCGTAGCTACCCAATTGGGTCGGCTGGAAACATAAAGTCTCTGACAACATCAGACCAATTTTATCAGTGAGAAGAGAGATCTGTAATTGTTCTCTGCTGAAAAAATAATTTGGGATTTATTTCGTAGAAATAGTAGAAACAGGAGCTGGACTGTCTGACAGAAAAGGGACAGAAGAGCAGAAGAAAGATAAACCGGAGAGTGATAGAGCACAGGCTAAAGGCTAAAACACAAGCTAAATGTTAAAATTTGAGCTAAAGGCTAAAACAGAAGTCAAAATCTAAAACATGAGCTTAAGGCTAAGGCACAAACTAGCGGCTCAAAGGCTTTCCAAGGCTAAAACATTAACTAGAGGCTTAAACAGAAGCCACAGGCTAAACCACTGGCTAAAGGCTGAGAATATGAGTTTAGACTTACATAAAAGTCAAAGGCTAAATTGTGAGCTAAAGGCTAAAGCCCAAACTAGAGGCTTAAACACAAGCTAAAGGCTAAAACATAAGCTTGAAGCTGAAAGAAGAGCTGAAGGCTAAATCCCAACCTGAAGGATGAAACAAAAGCTAGAGGCTAAAACATGAGCAAAACACTATGAAGATTTTTTAAGGCTAAAGCATTAGCAAAAGGCTGAAATACAAACTAGAGGCTCCAAGTCAAAATTAAACAGCAGGCTAGAACCCAAGATGAAGGCTAAAGTCAGCTAAAGTCGAAAACATGAACTGAAAATTAAACGTGAGTTGGCGGCTAAAACACAAGCTAGAGGCTTAAACATGAGCTTAAGGTTAAAACATAAGCTAGAGAATTAAATACATGCTAGAGGCTAGCACATTAGCTAGTCACTTATGTATTAACTTAAAGCTGAAACATATGCTAGAAGCCACAACACAAGCTAAAGGTTAAAATATGAGCTAAAGACTAAAACAGAAGTCAAAACCTAAAACATGAGCTTAAGGCTAAGGCACAAACTAGCGGCTCAAAGGCTTTCCAAGGCTAAAACATTAACTAGAGGCTTAAACACAAGCCACAGGCTAAACCACTGGCTAAAGGCTGAAACAAAAGTTAAAGGCTAGAATATGAGTTTAGACTTACATAAAAGTCAAAGGCTAAATTGTGAGCTAAAGGCTAAAGCCCAAGCTAGAGGCATAAACATAAGCTAAAGGTTAAAACATACGCTAGAGACTTAAATACATGCTAGAGGCTAACACATTAGCTAGGCACTTATATATTAACTAAAAGCTAAAACATGTGCTAGAAGCCATAACACAAGCTAAAGGCAGAAACATGAGCTTAAGGCTTAAACACAAGCTACAGGCTAAACCACTGGCTAAAGTTAAAGGCTAGAATATGAGTTTAGACTTACATAAAAGTCAAAGGCTAAATTGTGAGCTAAAGGCTAAAGCCCAAACTAGAGGCTAAATCACAAGCTAAAGGCTGAAACATCAACTAGAGGCTAAAGCATGAGCTCAAGGCTAAAAAAGAGAAAAGTAGAGTTAGAATGAAGATCTGATCTTTTACTCTCAAACTAAATATGAAAGTTAGCGCGAGTTCTCCGGCTGATGGCGTCAATCCACTTCATGCAAATTCTCCTCAAAGTCACTTTAACATTTTTTATACCAGACTGTAAACTTTTTATTCCTGCCTTGGTGTGTTTGTGACTTCTCGTCCTTCCAGTACCGGCCTTAAGTGGACACTTGACAAACAGCAGATTTCAGCTCTTCAGCGTTGTTTTATGTTTTGGTTTTTAATTGTTGTGGAGATTTGGAGGTGCAGATGCGCTTGAAAAAATTATAAAACCTGCAACAGTTTTCAGGTTTGAATGCACAGGACTCAAACATCTTGTGTTAAAAAAGGGAGCTTGCCACAACCAAAGCTCTTTCAAGATGATCTGGGTTGCAAAAAGAGCAAAAAGACATGTCAAAATATCCAGAAAACAACCCTGACTCATTCATAATAACACCTTCTCTATTCACCAAAGGCCATTTTTAAGAGCAGGAGTTAAACACCTGTTGTCTTACACCTGTTTTTGCAGCATTTAAAGGGTCAGAACTAAACTGTTGTTGTTCCTAATCAGCCATCCTTGAAAAAAGCAGCAGGGTTTTCATACCAGTGACTCATACATGTGCGAATTCATCACAGTCACCTTGTCATCACCATGAGGACGGCATTCTTCGAGGCTGTACAGCAGCCACTCACGGTCGTGTGTTAGAGGCTGGCTGATACGGACGTGTTTCAAGGACAAGTGTGGAGTAACAGGAGTGAAGGGAAGAAAATGTGGACACAGTTATGTTTTTATTTCATTTTTATGTGACACTTTCTCTGTTTTTGTGTCAATTGAATCACTTAAATGATCAAAACAAGATGAGAAAAACACACTGAGAGGGATAAAATATGACACTATACTGCAGAAAACATCAACAGAGGGTAAGATAGTGAACGTTGAGGCATGTTTTAGCGAAGAATGACGAAAGCAAACACCACAGAGAGGGCAGACAGTCCTGACTTGCTCTGATTTTTTTAAAGGGCTGCAGACTTAAAGGTTGCATCCAAGGAAAAAAAATGTGACCTAAAGTCTAAAAGCCTCATCAAACAGTGCAGCTGGAGATCTTTCCACACACTGCCCCCTTTCTGTCTTTTTACAAATGTACGGTTTTCTCACAGGGGAATGAAAACAGAACTTTAACATCCACCAGAAAACAGAAATCTATAGATAATATGTACAGTTATGCTCATAAGTATCCATACCCTTGCAGAATTTAAGATTCCTTGGCCTTTTATCAGATATTATGAGTGATAACATAATAATGCATCTTTCACCCAGTGCTGCACTAAAATTTCTGGATTCTGAGTCATGGGGAAAGCAAAAAAAATTGTCAAAGTTTCTGCAGGAAAAGTGAATCCAACTGTATAAAACAGGAAAGGGATATAAAAAGATATCCAAGGAACTGAGGATGCCAATAAGCAGAGTTCAAACTCTAATGAAGAGGTGGAAAATGAGGGATTCTGTTGAAACCAAACCACGGTCAGGTAGACCAACAAACATTTCAGCTACAACTGACAGGAAAATTGTTCTGGATGCAAAGATAAACCCACAAATAACTTCAGCTGGAATACAGGACTCTCTGAAAGAATGTGGTCTGGCTGTTTCAAGATGCACAATAAGGAGGCACTTGAAGAAAAATGTGCTGAAGAAAGACATTTCCACACAAATGCCACAAAGTATTCCACTGGAACAAAGTCGTTTAGAGTGATGAGACCAAAACTGAACTAAAAACAGGTGTTGGTATTTGTAACAAGGTAAACCTCTCCTCAGTTGTTCCGGATACTACTTTCCAGGTGGTAAGGATGACACTTTGTGCCTCCACCTAGTGACTACAAAACCCCTACACACTCGATGTTTCCGAATCCTTTGAACCAGGTTTGACTACTTACTTCCTACTTACGTCGTACAATAGTCTTTTATGACCTGGAAAATTTACACTCATCAGCCCAGAAGCTGCACATGAGACGTACTTGGACGTTCACACATGACAATGATCCAAAACACAAGGACAAGTCCAAGTTTTGAGATTTAAGTCAAAATTTTGCAAAAATTTGTCAAAGTTTTAAGATAAAAAGTCAAAACTTAGAGTAAAAAATTATAACTTTGAGATAAAGGACAAAAAATGAGAAAAAAGGTAATTTTGAGATGAGGTCAAAATTTCGAGAGGAAAGTAAAAATCCTTAGATGAAATGTAGAAAGAAAAGTTCAAATTTTTTGAGATAAAAGGAAAAAAAAATAGAGATAAATGGTCAAATGTTTGAGAAATGAATCTGCATTTAGGAATCAATGGAAAAAAAGCAAAACAAAACATTTTGTACAAAGACAGATTTTGAATTTCTAATCAAGGCAAATATTAAGATACAAAGTTGAAATTTTGGAAAATAAAGTCAAAATCTGAGCTATAAGGTTATAGTATAAGATTATAATTTAAAAATCATGACAGGTCAAAAGTCAAGATTTTGCAAAAAAAAAAAGGCAGACTTTGGCGAAAAAGGACTAAAAAATTGAGAAAAAAACCAAAATTCTGAGGTGAAGTTTAAATTTTGAGATAAAAAGTCTTTATTTTCGAGAGGAAGTCATATTTTTTAAATTAAGATGTGAACATTTTTAGATGAAAATTCAAAATGTGAGACCTGCCATTGGCTACAGCAGAATAAAGTGAAGGTTCTGGAGTGGCCATCTCAGTCTCCTGACCTCGATATCATTGAGCCACTCTGGGGAGATCTCAAACCTGCAGTTCATGCAAGACAGAGCAAGAATTTACAGGAACTGGAGGCTTTTTGCCAAGAAGAATGGTCAGTTTTACCATCTAAAGGGGGAAATACACGCTATTAAGAACTGGGGGATGGAAGCTTTTCATCAGGGTCATATTGGAGTAAACACAGTTGTTTGTTAATAAATGTCTTAACCCAACCACTAACCATGAGTGAAAGAAATTTTTTTGTGTTTTCATGTATATTTTCTGAAAAAAGGCCAAGAAATCATAAATTCTGCCAGGGAACGTAAACTTTTAAGCGCAACTGTTTACTGGTTATTTGTTTCCTTTCAGCTACACATTTCTGTTTTTTTTCTGTGAGGTAATCATGACATCATTTCCCTTAACTCTGAGTTTCATTTCTGTGCATTTCTGCTCTGTCACCCAGAAGAAACTGTATCAGAAGTGACTGAAAACGTTCGCGCCATCACCTCCTGTGCGGCAAAGGAATTTCCCCAGCAATCAACTCGTCAACTAAACGTTTAAAACTGCAAATATTACCTCTCTCCGGCTTCATTTAATGACTGTTATGTTGCAAAGTGAAGCCTCAATTATCTTTACTCCCTCCGTCATGTTTGCCTCCGGCCTTTTAAGACACAAACACATGAAAAACGGACTTCAATCAGGGTGCTCAACAGTTTGCACGGCAGCCACTTGGGACACAATATCCTCTTGTTTGTTGAGCGTCTCTCTAGTTGCGTCACTAGTGCTAAAAATACACCCCCTCCCTCCCTCTCTGCTCTCCCTCCCTCCCTCCCTCTCCACCCGCCCGGCTCACAATGTGCTTCAGCGTCTGATCAGCGGGGGGGAGGGCGGGGGGAGGGTGGGAGGAACTCTAATCCAGGGTGTTTTACTGACTTCAGCGGGGCAGGAGTGATGTCATTGTGATGTCAATGCCTGTAATTGTAATCGGGCTGCAAAGTTGACGAGTGAGCACTCCGGTTCAGAGAGAGCTGAGAGGGAAAAGAGAGAAGACGGAGAAGAGGTGCTTTAGTCAGGGAAGAATCACAGGGTAGGAGAGTGTTTTTTTATTTGTGGTGTGGTGTTTTAACGCCGTGGTGCTGGATTATTGGAGACAAGAGATGGCTGTCACTGGGGATGAGACTGAGTCAGGTACACTTTCTTATTCTCTTATTATTACTACTTAAGCTGCAAAAGTATTCTTTAATTACTCCTGCTGCCTTTACTGACATGTTTGTGCATGTGTTGTCAGGTTTGTTTATCAGTAATAGGAAGTATTTCAAAGGTTACACCTGCAAGGAAGAAAAGAGGGAAAAGATTCAGCAAAATCTGTCGTTTAATGATGTTTTATCTCATGATTTTACTTTGAAATGACTTTGAGTTCACACTCTTTACAATTGAGGAAGAAACACTTCACAGATTTGACAGCTGTCACTCCCATTTCAACACAGGAAAAAGCAGATAGAAAAAAGAAAAAAGAGAGAAACAGATCCAACAGGTCAGAAAGTGTTGGCTCAGTTTTGCCAACTCTGTTCCTGTTGGTGTGTTTACCGACTAAACCGCAGCCTGCTCTCTGAACCGCTCCAGCAGTCGTCAGGCAGAAAGGCAACAGGGGAAGGGGGGGTGAGGAGAAGAAAAAGAAGAAGAGGTGAAGGGGGGAGGAGGGTAAGATAGTCGTCTGCTTGACGTCACTCCGGTTTCCTGGAACAGAGGCCAGGCATGGAAGAGGGAATGCAAAACGGGCGAGTGAGACGCACACACTGACGTCAGCACTGCGCGAGTCACTCTGTTATCACAGCGAGGGAGAGAAAAAAAGAAAAGAGAGAGAGAGAGAGAGGGACGCTCTTTCTCTCTCTGTGTGCGTATGTGTGTGTGTGTTTCTGTGTGTGTGTTTGTGTCTCTGTACACTGAGGTCATGAAACTTCTCAGGAACAAAAAGAGAAGTGGCGTTGGAGCGACAGCCGGCCGAGCAGTCAACAGTTGAGTCATCTCATTCATGACTCAATTCAAACGTTTTCTGCTTTTCTCCAAACACCAGAGCGATTTTAGCCACAAACACCACGAACAGAAAGTGTCGTAAACAAAAATATCACCTTAAGAAAGTCAAAGCAGTTGAACTGATGCACAGAGAAGTTCAGACACGTTTATGTGAAAACACTGAAACCAGTTTATCTGAGTGAGTTTTAATCCTCAAAATGCTCCTTTAATTCTCTCTCAGATTAAGTATTTTTTTTCCTTTTCTGATGATTTATTTCCTTTTATCTCTTAGCAGTTTTAGCCTTTTTTCCTCTTACACTTGTGGCTTCTTTTCTTTGCATTTTTTTTATCATAATCCAGTTGTTTAGAGTTAGGCAGGAAATAAATTATCTAGTTGCAAACTGAGGCAAAATTAGTCTAATTGTGATTAATTTGACTTAGATTGCAGCTGCCATTTACTGTTGGATTAAACAGACTTTTTATACATATAGTGAATGATTTCAAGTCTTTATTTTTATTTGGCTTAAAAAAAAAATAGAAACCCAAAATTCAGTGTCTCAAAATGTCTCTGAAAAGTTTTTCTAAAAAGTTTTCTCCCAATTTTTGCCCATTTTTTAACCATTTTAAACACTGAAAACATATTTTTATTGCTACTTTGTGCCTTTTTTTGTCACTTTTCACCCATTTCTGCTTCTTTTTCTCTTGCACTTTTGGATTCTTTTCTTAACATTATTATCACAATCCAGCTGATTTGAGCCAGGCAGGAAATAAATGATCTGGTTGGAAACTGGGGCTGAATTAAAATCAAAATTAATTGAATTGTGATTAATTTGTCTCAGATTGCAGTGGCCATTTTGCTGTAGCATTAAACAGACTTTTTATACATATAATGATATGGTTTTTTCAAGTCTTTATTTCTATGTGGCTTAAAAAAAATAGAAACCCAAAATCCAATGTCTCAAAATGTCTCTGAAAAGTTTTTCTTAAAAGTTTTCTCCCAATTTTTGCCCATTTTCATCCATTTTCCAATTGTGATTAACTTGTTTTAGATTGCAATTGCTGTTTACTGTTGCATTTAATAGACTTTTTATATGTACAATGAATTATTTCAAGTCTTTGTTTCTGTAAATGTTGATGGTTATGGCTAAAAGATCAGAGAAACCCAAAATTCAGTGTCTCAAAATGTTTCTGAAAAGTTTTTCGATTCTCTTACCATTTACCAAGTTTTCTCCCAGTTTTTTGCCCCTTTTCATCCATTTTTTGCTGCTTTTTAACCATTTTAAACTCTGAAAACATATTTTTATTGCTACTTTGTGCCTTTTTTTTTGTCACTTTTCACCCATTTCTGCTTCTTTTTCCTCTTGCACTTTTGGATTCTTTTCTTCACATTATTATCACAATCCAGCTGTTTTGAGCCAGGCAGGAAATAAATGATCGGGTTGGAAACTGGGGCTGAATTATTTGCAAAATTTATCAAATTGTTATCAATTTGTTCTACACTGCAATTACAATTTATTTTGGCATTATTTTTAGCTTCCGTATCTTATGTGTTGGTGATGTCCACTGCTATATTAAAAGGGAGGATAATTTTATTTTGAATAAGAAAAGCACAAACATGAGGGAGAAAATTAGGAGTCTTATGAAAAAAAATGAAATATTTTTAAAAATCCACAAAAGAAACTTTGTTTGCATTTACAGGTACATAAAAAAATTAGAATATCTTGAAAAAGTTTAATATTTTTTACCACTCATTTCAGAAAGTGAAACCCAGATATTAAATAGACTTATTATACATATGGTGAATTATTTCAATTCTTTATTTCTTGAAATGTTGATGATAATGGTTTAAAGATAACAAAAAAAAAACCCAAGTTCAATGTATCAGATTGAGATTAAGAGCAATAAAAAAATATATTTTTATCATAAATGTCAGAGCTCTGGAATTTTTGTTTTACTTTCTGATTATGTCCCAAGTTTTCTCCAAATTTTTGCCCATTTTCATCAATGTTTGCTGCTTTTTGACCATTTCAAACTTTTTTATGTCTCTTCTTTTTACTGTTTTTGCCACTTTTCACTGTTTACATTGTTTTTCTTGCAAAGGTAGTTTTCCACAGTTCGTCTAACACTGATGTAGAGCAGAAAAAAAATCCAATATCAAAACTTGTAGCACATATTCTGACTACAATATTGCAGCTGGCCAAAATGTGATTTAACTTTATTTACAGTTAATGACCCAGTCTTGTTGGAAACTTGACTAAATGATTGCAAAAAACATATTTTTCCTGTTAGTTCCACCTTAAAACACTGTCAGATAATAAAGTGCAATAGCTGTAGAATATTCCCAGCTTCTGTTTTCTCACTTTTCACCTTTGCTTTCTTATATAATGAGTTAAAAATGGTGCGTCATGGTCAAAGGAAACTGACCTTTTCATGCAGGAAGGAGAGAGGATAAGCGCTCTTGGCTGTTAAAACATCCTCTGTTTTTTTTTTTTGTGTGTGTGTGAGGGGAATGTTTCACCAAAAGGAAAGTGAATGAAATCAAAGAGTGTGAATGAAACTTTTAAGAACCCGTCTTTCTGTCTCTTCTCTCGCCACAGCTGCCACCGGAGACATCCCTGCCTACCAGCTGCGCTCGCCAAACTCAGGCCTGGCCCAGAGCATCGTGATGGCGGCGTCGCCCAGCTCCATGCAGAGCCCGTCGTCGCAGCACGCCGAGGAGATCACACGCAAGAGGGAGGTCCGGCTCATGAAGAACAGGTAGGAGATGATTAATCAATAATCAATAATGACTTAAGTGAGATAAAACTCCTACATTTTTAAAGAAGATGGAGGGAGTGATTGTTGAACTGATGGAGGTTTAACTCTCTGATGTATGAATCATGAAAGTCAGTGTCAGGATTTTTCCCTTGAGTGTTTTTATTTGTCTTAGTGCAGTGGTTCCCAACCTTTTTTAATTCAGGGCCCACTTTTAAGTCTCAAAAATTTTTCGCGGCCCACCTCTGACCATGTAATTATGGGGGCTGTATAGCGCCTTGTTAGCGCTTGATTTGTAACAAAGACCCGAAAAGTAAGAAAAAAATGTAATAAAACCCGAAATGTGATAACTGGTCAATGATGTAACAGATGCTGAGCCCACGATATAACAACTTGTTAAATGTTGGGTCAGTGATTATAGTCTTGGGATATACAATATTTGTTTAATCAAATCTCAGGGTTTTGTTAAATTTGAGGTCATGTTACATGTTGGGCTTTAACTTGCCCTCTTCAAGGACTTTTCTTATATACAAACGTTTGAACATGTTGAATATCCTTAAAAATGTAACCAAGTTTTAATATTTAAACATTATTCTGTACATTTTTATCTTTATTTTAATTACCCTTCATTAAAATTCAGACTATTTTGAAAATGATTTGGCGGCCCACTTGCAATATCTCCGCGGCCCACCAGGGGGCCACGGACCACAGATTGGGAATCACTGTCTTAGAGCATGAAAAAAGGTTTCCATTTTTTTTCCCTCCAAATATTTGTAACTGAGCATTCAACTTAAAACAGCGTGAACTTCATGTAAATCCAACTTTTTTTTGTTTGTTTGACTTCTTTTCGTTTTTTTTTTTTTTTTTGTAATTTCATGAATAGTGTTTTTTTTTATGCTTTGCGAAACACTTCAACTCTCTTTCATCCATTTTAACACTGAATAATTTACAGTTATTAAGCTGTTTTACCCTCAAATGTTTGTCTATAACTTTAAAAAAATATATATTTACATTTGGAAAAACAATTGAAAACATTTTTTCAGGCCCTAAGAAGAATCAAAATATCCTGACACAGGTTAATATGAATTTCCACTTCATGAACCATTGAATTTAGGAGTAAATAACTTTTAAATAGGTGTCCACTGTAGTGACCACTATGCACCACAGGGTTAATGCACTGAACAAGAAATTCATATTCACAATAAGTTTCAAAGAGAGTCAAAACTTTACGTTTGGTTTCGCTTTGTTGACAAACTGATCTCTCTGATGTGCCAATGTGCATTTCCATAGGTTGGAAAGTGTGAATAATTGATGCTGATATAAATGTATAAAAACATGGAAATCCTCAATATATCACAGGGTTTATTCGTCAACTGGAGTGAAAAAGGGACTTCTGTATTTTGGTCCCTCAATTTAAATTGGCATGAAATGACATTGAAAGAGATGTTTTTGTGTCAAACTCATTTTTAATCTACAAGAACAAAAAAAATCTGTTTTCACAAACAGGTCGGCTAAAACAAAATTGGAATATCTTAAAAAAAGTTAAATATTTTATGTTCATGTCAGAAAGTGAAAACAAGAAACTATATCGAATAATTATACACAAAGTGAATATATTACATTAGATTTATTAAAAAAAAGATATTTTAAACAGAAATATCAGGCTTCTGAAAATGTTTTGGTACTTTCGGAACATTTACCAAGCTTCTCCCAATTTTCACCCATTTTTCTTGTGTTTGACCATTTTTGCCACCTTAAACTTATTTTCATTGCTACTTCTGGCCATTTTTTGCCACTTCTCACTGCTCCAATTGTAGTTTATTACCCATATTCTGACACATTACACTGTCATTGATAAGAATATTGCAGCATGTAGATGTATAAGGGCTGGTGATCAATTAAAAAATTAACCTATTTAAGGTAAAAAAACAACAACAACAACATTGATTTGTTTATTTTTGAATGTCTGATTAGTGATGTGTCACTCATGGACGATCTGGCTCTTAGAGCTGACTCTTTGAAGCCTGGTCCAGATATGTTATGATGCATTTGTGCATATACTTGTGCGAATCACTTCAATCATTAATGTTAACGTATATGAAAACAGTTAAAAGTTACAAATAATCCTAAAGAGCTAGAAATTCCTGGAAAAAAAGATTAGCTCCACCCAGAAAACGTACAACTCACACAACTCATATTCGGCATAAAATAATACACATTCAATCAAAAGTTTGCTTTTAATAAGTAATTTATGTAACAAGTGATTCTACATTGTATTTTGGAATAGCAGTAAACAATAGAAAAAAAACCCAACAACATTGATTTGTTTATTTTTGAATGTCCGATTAGTGATGTATCGCTCATGGACGATCTGGCTCTTACAGCTGACTCTTTGAAGCCTGGTCCAGATATGTTATGATGCATTTGTGCATATACTTGTGCGAATCACTTCAATCATTAATGTTAACGTATATGAAAACAGTTAAAAGTTACAAATAATCCTAAAGAGCTAGAAATTGGACCTTTTTTTCTAATCGAGGTGGGTCTTTTGCATGTTGAGTGTGTTGAGTATAAGCCGTATAAATAATACACATTCAATCAAAAGTTTGCTTTTAATAAGTAATTTATGTAACAAGTGATTCTACATTGTATTTTGGAATAGCAGTAAACAATAGAAAAAAAACCCAACAACATTGATTTGTTTATTTTTGAATGTCTGCTTAGTGATGTGTCGTTCATGGACGATCTGGCTCTTAGAGCTGACTCTTTGAAGCCTGGTCCAGATGTGTTATGATGTATTTGTGCATATACTTCATTAATTTATGTTGACGTACATGAAAACAGTTGAAAGTTACAATTAATCCTAAAGAGCTAGAAATTGGACCTTTTTGTCTAATCGAGTTGGGTCTTTTGCATGTTGAGTATGTTGAGTATAAGCCATATAAATGATACACATTCACTATAAAGTATGTTTTTAAATTAGTTATTTATGTAACAAGTGATTCTACATTGCTTTTTGTGATACATTCATTTTAAGCAATAAAAAAAACCCTGAAGAGCCGACTATTTTTAGTGAGTCTGACAAAAAGAACCGACTCTTAAAGTTGAACTGTATTTCACATAACTGTATCTGACATTTAACGGTTTTTATGTTTGATGTGCAACAGTTCCTGTAAGAACTCTAAATTGTTCTGTAATTTCAGCACAGCCTCAGTTATGTTTCTAAACACATTTTCCCTTTTCTCTCTCTCTCTTCCTCTCCAGGGAGGCAGCTCGCGAGTGCCGCAGGAAAAAGAAAGAGTATGTCAAATGTCTGGAAAACCGCGTGGCTGTGCTGGAAAACCAAAACAAGACCTTGATTGAGGAGCTGAAAGCACTGAAAGACATTTACTGCCACAAAGCCGAGTAGCTGCAGACAGAGCCCGGTTACAAACTGCAACAGCCAAACAAAGAAAAAAAAAAACAACAACAAGAAAAAAAAACAACAGAAAAACTCTGGAACAAAAACTGCTTCGACCGTCTTTGTTTCTCTGCTCACTCAGGCATGGTTTACGCTGAAGACAGAAGCGTCCCGGGGATTTTTCGAAAAAGCTCGAGCTTGCCAGTTTTTTGCTCTCGTTCTCGTCTTGTGCTCTTTGCATGTACGGACTCAAGTGTTGCGCAGACTTTGCTTGCTGATGCGTTTGTGCTCTGGCCAATGAGAGCCAGCCGACGACAAAGAAGAAGAAGTAGGAGAAGAGGAGGAACAGGAAGAGGAAATACAGGTGCTTCCTGAACGTGTCCCGCTCAAAGTTCAGAGATCATGAAAAAAAAAAAACGATTGGGGTCAGCCGCGTCTCGCTACCAGCAAGTTTCTCCGAGGTCGGGTGAAGTGCACATGAATCTACCACCAGCTGTATCAAGGCAACTCAAACGTGTTTACCTGATCGTGTCACTTGTGTTTCGTGCTTCTGTTCTTGGTTGTTCCATGCATTCCTTCATGCAAAACATCACTAAAGGAGAATTTCGCTTTGTTATCCAGTTTTGCGTTTGGATAAAAAGTATTTTTGGAAATAGTTTTCAAGAAAACTTCTTATGTTTGGCATTTTGTACACTGAAGTTTAAAAAGAAAAATCTTAAGCTGAAATTGAAAGGGAAACCTGGATAAGAAAGTCCAGAAGAGTGTGTATTTATTATTATTATTATTATTATAAGTTCATTGAATTGAATGTAGTGTTTGAAAGGATTTAAAGCACAGACGAAGAACCAAAGTGTGAGTCGTTGAAATTCATCTTCGTATGAGATTTATTCTTCTTTATCCTCATCGGTGTAAAAGTAACAAGTTATCTACTTTTTGATTCTGTGAATTGTTTAATCTGTCCTTTAAAACAAAACAAAAAAACATCATTTTTTTTCTAAACCCCACCTCCAGAAGACATATAACTCAGTATGTTAACTTGCCGTGCTTTACTGTCGACAACTTTCTTTCATCAAATGAGTGATATCCTCTGTGGTATAAAACTGTATTTGATTATAGCTTCGTATTTAAAAAGCTCTGTTTAAAGGGTGATGCCAATTTCTTTTCTTCTTCTCTCTTTTATATGTGTTTATTTGAATGATAATATATCATCTTGTGTTGACGTCTGGTGATTTTTTGCTTGCTTTTACCCGTCCCTGTAGATCTTTCCTCTGAATAAGTTTTTATGAAAGTTTCCTCTTTTTTTTGGCTGCCAAAGCTCGTTTTGTGATAGTTGGGTATTTAACTCTTTTGTTTATATCACTTCATGTTTATCTGGTGGCAGTCCAAACACATCATCATCAGCTGACTCGGTTTCGTTCAATAAAAAAACAGTGGATTTAGTTTCTCCTCGATATCAACTCTGTTATATTTCTCTGCACGTAGTTTTTTCAATGTTTTGAAACTGCTCCTTCTTTTACCAGGTGTTTTCTGTTCAGTTTACTTCCTCGTTTGAATTGTAAATCCAAAAATATTTTTGTTTATCTAATAAAAAAATTCATACGAAATAGGAGTTGTGTTTTATTGTTAACGCAAAGCTTGGACTACTTCACCAACAAAAGATAAACTGCATTTAAACGGTGTGTAGGCTTCTTGTTCAGGGACTACATTCTGCAGAAACTCAACAATTTTCACAGCTGACGTCTTTAAACGAATATTTTAATCATGATGTAAAAATGTGGGAGTTCCAAAAACACATCAGTGGACACAAGACCGCGGTACTACGCGTCAGACGCCAGTTTTTAGTACCTACTCTACCCTGGTTCTAAGCGAGTAAAGCTGATACTAAATCCACTGCACCTGCCTGACGGCCAGTGAGTAACCAGTCTCTTACAGCAGAGACGTCGAAGACTGAGACTTGTTTAGTGAATGTTCTCCGTTTCCTTATTCAGTCGCTGCCCAAAAATTACTGTTTTAAACCTGACGGCACAGAACCAGACTGAATGAAGACAAAATACAGCCCTAAAATGCTCCTTCGTGATTCCTAAATAAGTTAAAAGTCCTTTTTAAAGCAAAAAGAAGTTAACAGCAAAGATAGTTGGCTTTAAAGAGTCTTTTAAATTAAATCAAAGTTGGTCGGTGCAGGAGTCTAGACAGACGGTGCTCTCAGAAATTCGTGGTTAGTCAGGTAATTAGGTGTCCCTTGGTTTTTCCTTTTGGTCAAGTTTCTTCTTACTAACTAGTTGTTGAAATCTCTGCTATACCAGGCCCAACAATCAAAAATTAAAGTGATCTCACTGGATCCAGGGAAGAGTTGATGTCAGGAAGCAGCTCCTTCGTTTTCCTCCGCGTGCAGCAGCACCAGGCTGTTGTTTACCTCCGTTGTCATGACGACCCACATTGAGCCGCTGTATTACTTTAATGAAATCTTTTGAAAGCTTTTTTTTTTCCTTTAAAGACCACGGTGGCACATATGTTAGTACAAAATTATGTTTATGTGGCGTTATAGCACTTTAGCGCAGCTGTGTTTTAAGATCCACAGCTAACCAAACCGAGTAGAGTCGAGTCGAGCTGAGTCGAGTAGGGCTGGAATTGTATAGTGGAAAAGTGCCATAACACTGCAGAGCATCAAGAATGTATACATTTTAAGAGGCAAGGGGCCTGAAGATTTTCCCTCCCATACTATTTTTGGAAACTCTCAAGAAGAAGGTCAAGGTCCAAGAAAGCCTTGGTCACCCAAACTGGTGGAGGGTGACACAAATAAGGTGCTTAATAATCAAAAGCTCTGCCTCTTATGCTTCATGAGTTTCACCCTGTTTTACTTAAACTGGTACAAGCTGTTATGTAAAACAAAAGTTTCCAGATGTTAGAAAGTGTTGCCTCCCACGCTACTTCTGGAGACCCTCAGTATATTACATGTAGCTTTATTTCCTCAAAGTTCTACACACTCGCACTAATAAAGCACGTGATGATTGAAGTTCTGCCTCCCATACTATTTCTGGAGGCTTTGGATAAGTGAGTTTTCTTCCAGCCTTAAATGCCCAAACAAGTAGAAGCAGGCTGTGTTTTCTTCACTGATGCTTTACAAGTTTTAAAAAAACGTAATTAAAATCTTATACAACAGTAAGACAGATTCATGGAGCTGTTGGTTAATGACGTTAAAGAACCAGTTCATCTGGTTTTACTGATTTTGGAAGGGGTGCAGGTTGGGATCAGGACGGCAGGGGAGGATTCTGTTTTGCACAATGCCTTTGAATTTCTTGTTGTTTTGGGGTTTTTGCTTCACATCTTTATGAATTTAACTGAAATTGTCATCTCAACTTAATTATGTACTTATTATATCACAATTAAAACATGGGAGTTACTTTGATTGATGCTTTAAACCTTAAAAGGGGGAATACAAGTCTGGATAAAGGTCACACTGCAAAAACTGAAACATAAGCAACTGTTAATGTCTTATTTTTAGCCAGAAATGTTGAATTATACTTAATAAGAGCCACTTTAGAGCCACAAGTCTGGAAAATGTCTCATTTAAAGACTTTAATCTCTCAATTAGTGGTCGTTTTTACAGGAAATTACGATTTTTGTGTTATGAGTTCCATACTAGTTTTTTGTAATACATGTTATTATTCATAACTACACTTTTTTTCTCTCTTAAATGGATGTACAGACCCTTTCCAAAAAATTTGAATATCATGGAAAAGTTGATTTATTTCCATATTTCTATTCAAAAAAGTTAAACTTTCATAGATTATAGATTCAGGGCCCACAATTTGAATGATTTCAAGTAATTATTGGTGTTTTTTTTTAACATAATTTGGGCTTCCAGCTCTTAAAGTATTCTAGTTTTATGAATTCCTGTTTTCCTGGGTTTTAAGAGCTGGAAGCCCAATTTATGTAAAAAAATAAACAAATGAATACTTGAAATTGTTTACATTGTGGGCCCTGAATTTATAATCTATGAAAATTTTACTTTTTGAATGGAAAGATGGAAATAAATCAACTTTTCCATGATATTCTAATTTTTTGGAAAGGGTCTTTATAGCTATGATGTCACCAAAAGATGACACAGGTAGTGTGCCCTCAAGCGGGTGGCCCAGGTTCAATTCCCACCTGTGGCCTGTTTCCCGCATGTCATTCCCCACTCTCTCCCCCTTTCCTTCTCTGTCCACTGTCCACCTCTATCCAATTAAATATGCAGAAAAGTCCAAAAAATATCTTAAAAAAAAAACAAACAGTGTCTCTAAATGTGGCTTAGTGATTAAAGTTTTAAAAAAGAAGTTTCATGGGTCTGAGAGGCAGAAATGTAGTGTCAACATAAGTGGATTAAAAGACAAAAATGACGTCTGAATTGCTTGAAACAAGTAAAAACAAAATCTGCCATTCAAGTTTCTTGAAATTGGATTAATAGCTTCGTAGATAAACTTTTCTCCCACTTCATCAGCAGGTTTTTTTTCCCATTACAAGCAACTAAGACATCCTTTTTGTCTCTGAATATGTCAAAATATGACATTTTTCTGGACTTTTCAGGTGAATGTGGATCATTTTAGGTCTAAAAAGACTTTTTTGGGGCTTAAAATAAAACAGACACACTTGCTTAGATTTCAGTTTTCTGCACTAAGGTGTGAAGAGTCAGTGAAATGAATTTATTCCTCTCACCAAAAAGGGAACATGCATAGGAATAGTTTGTTTCCAAGGCAACTCCGGGCAGTGACCGAAAAGGGGTTGATGGTGTTAAAAGCAGCAACAACTCTGCGTTTTTGGTTTTCTTTTTTTTGTTTTTTGTTTTTTTGGAGATTAATCTTCTTTCATTCATGCACATAAATGGAGAGAGTAACATGTTGGCTTCTGTTTTTATCATGTGCAGAGACTCACTGCTGCACACACAAAGAGCCCTCCTTCCTCCTTGTGAACACACACACACAAACACACACACATTCACAGATTTGTAAATGGGTTGTTGAAGAGAAATTCCTCCGAAGAAAACCTTGAAACTTCTGAAAAGCTCACCGCCCTCCAGCATAAAAGCTTCCACCTCCTCATTCAAAAACTTACAATAATAATAATAATAACGAATTCCTCTCTTATGACTCAGCTTTGAAAGAGTTTCATGCAACATTAAAGAAATATTGCACTTGAAAGAGTCAAGCACCAGTGCTGTCGACAATATTCAAACACAAAAAGAAGAAATGAGAGAGTTAAGTTGAACACTTCATGAAAAATGCATCAGCCTGTGAAGTGTTTATTCTGCATGTTTCTCTCTGTGCAACTCAAACTGAAAAGAAGTCAAAGCCCAGGAAGATCAAGTGTAGGAGGCTCTTTAATATTTCATCCTGTTGCCGTACAAACATCTTCACGGCCTCAGGTCGACTGTGGCTGGAGTGGAAATTTCCACCACAGAAATAACCGCCTACAAACACTGAGTTACCTTGAGAGGAAGAAGAGAGGCTCAGTGAGGAGGAGGAGGACGACACCTGCTGGTCGACACCCGCAACTGCAGACTGAGGAGCTGGAAAAGTGCTCAGAGTAAAAGCACAGTGAGGGTTTTAGTGGTTTAATCAGACTTTTATGAAGGGCCTGAGCGAAAAAAGGCACAAACATACTTATGCATTTGTTTTGGAATCCAGCACTTTAACAACCCTGTTGTCAATTTCAAAAGTTATTTCTCCATATGTCACGACCCCTCCCTCTCCTTCTCCTCTATCTCCCAGTGTAGGTGTCTTATTCTCTTCTCTTTTGCAGCCTCTAGGTGGTGATGGAGAGTGGAGAGGGGCGGGGCTGTGTACCTGGCTGGTAGGGCTGGGTTTGAGAAGGCCTGAGGAGGCATAAAAGGTCTGATCAGTGTCTCTCTCTCTCTCTCTCTCTCTCTCTCTCTGAGGAAGGCCTTCACCTGCCACCCCAGCCATCACTCTTTTGGTTTGATTTTGCACCAACATCCACACACATCCAAACATGCTGACACCACAGATTATACATGTACACGGGTCAATGACAAAAAGAGGGTCTAAAAACGTATTTTTTAAAAATTATTTGAAAATGGATAAAAACATATTTCTGAGAGAAGGATTATGTTCTCTAACAGATTTCAGTAGTTGACCAACATTTCAAAGATTTTAGGTTCATTATTTTTTAGTATTTTTAATTTGAGCACCCAAAAATGTCAGGTGGTGCAACCAAATATATGAAAATATATTTATATGTTCCTGTTATTTTTTCTGTGTGAAATTATTGGCAAGTATCTCTCAAGTGTCTGTAGTGACTCATACATTGTCATTTTGTGTGTTTCATTTNATTGGTTGTACCACCTGACATGGAAATTGTTCCAGTCACCAATGAAGTGAAAAAACCTTTTTTATCAGTATTTCAGAGAAATCTACAAACTTTTCCACTTGGTCACAAATGTCATTTGGGCTCCTCTGGCTGATGCAGTTTCCTGTTTCCTGTTTTATTCTCTTCACTTTAAAATAAAAGTCTAATGTTACGGTTGCACCACCCTGACATTTGACAAGGTGAAAATTACGGGACAAAAGTTTTTTAAATTTCTCAACAGCTTTAAAATTCTTTTTATTTGCAAAGAATGTTTTATTTAAAAAGGTTGAAGCATAAAATAATTCCACTGTATTTTTAATTTCCATTTACAATAACTGACATTCAATTTTTAGAGTTTAATTACTGTGGATACTTGTCAGGACGGTTGCACCACCTGACATTTTGGGGGTTTGAGGAACCAAAACACAAAAAAAACATGTTATATTTTAATATTTTTAAGATGTGTTCAAATAACACAGGTTTCATAGAATTAAGAAATACATGTGATGAAATACTCAATTCATGATGGAAGGAAATATTGCACTCGGACACAAAAAAAGGGGACGTCACCTCATTGACCCGGATAATAGAGCGTGTGCAGAGATCTCTGGTTGAAGAAATCTTGAGTATTATACCAAATTACAATGGATGGTTGAGACAGTTTGGTTCCCAGAAAAGGTCTAGAGTGTAAGAGGGGCAAGGTGCAAGTTTTGCTCCAAGGAGAACACTCTACGTAGCACTGCACATTTTATCCCCAAGGAGTGATTTTTAATGATTTTTTCCCAACAATTCTGCCACTATTCCTCTCTCTGTAGACACCACTGAAGGGTTTTATCAGTGATGTTGAAGTGCTCTCTTTGCCCGTTCATAATCCATTTAATAACTCCTGGTAAAAATAACACCGTCCCACCCTGAGGTCCATGTGCCACAGCCCATATGTCAGCCAGCAGGTTTTTTGGCAAGTCTGACCCACAGCTCTTGGCTCCTCTACTGTCCACAGACTGAGTGTTTTCAGCTTCTCTGTGAGTTCCTTTAACGGCCAACAGGGGGCGACTGCTCCACTCTTTTAATTCAAATCAACCAAAGAAAGAACCTCTCTGACCTATGTTACTCTGACCTTTAAATGTGTGAGTTTATCCTGGAACAAAAATGTCACTTTTGATCTTTTCAGAGGAAAAAGAGAGAGAGAAGCAGGAACTGAAATGCTTTTTCCCCCCAGTTTTGTGAGAGCACAATAAATTTTTGGGATAAAAAGTGAAAATTTGGGATGAAAGTCAAAATTTTGAGATAAGAGTAAAAGGTAAGAGCTTAAAAGTCAAAATTATGAGCTTTAAAGTCAAATTTATGAGCTAAAAAGTCAATAATTACAGATAAAGTCAAAATTTTGAGCTTAAGAGTAAAAGGTAAGAGCTAAAATGTCAAATTTTAAGACATAAAGACAAAGTTTACAGCTAGAAAGTCGATATTTGAGATATTCAAGTCAAAATCCTGTGATAAAAGACAAAATTTGGGATGAAAGACATATTTTTGAGCTGTAGAGTCAAAGGTAAGAGCAAAAATGTCAAATATTGAGCTTCAAAGTCAAAGTTATGAGCTTTAAAGTCAAATGTATGAGCTAAAAAGTCAATAATTACAGATAAAGTAAAGAATTGAGCTTAAGAGTCAAAGGTAAGAGCTTAAATGTCAATTTTAAGATATAAAGACAAAGTTAAGAGCAAGAAGGTCGATATTTGAGATATTCAAGTCAAAATCATGTGATAAAAAGACAAAAGTTTGAGATAAAAAGTCAAAAAATTGGGATGAAAGTCAAAATTTTGAGCTTAAGAGTAAAAGGCAAGAGCAAAAATGTCAAATTTTAAGATATAAAGACAAAGTTTACAGCTAGAAAGTCGATATTTGAGATATTTAAGTCAAAATCCTGTGATAAAAGACAAAATTTGGGATCAAAGACATATTTTTGAGCTGTACAGTCAAAGGTTAGAGCAAAAATGTCAATTTTTTAGCTTAAAAGTCAAAATTATGAGTTTTAAAGTCAAATGTATGAGCTAAAAAGTCAATAATTACAGATAAAGTAAAGAATTGAGCTTAAGAGTCAAAGGTAAGAGCTTAAATGTCAATTTTAAGATATAAAGACAAAGTTAAGAGCAAGAAGGTCGATATTTGAGATATTCAAGTCAAAATCATGTGATAAAAAGACAAAAGTTTGAGATAAAAAGTCAAAAAATCAGGATGAAAGTAAAAATTTTGAGCTTAAGAGTCAAAGGTAAGAGCTCAAATGTCAAATTTTAAGATATAAAGAGACAAAGTTAAGAGCAAGAAAGTCAATATTTGAGATATTTAAGTCAAAATTATGCTATAAAGAGACAAAATTTGGGATAAAAGACATATTTTCGAGCTGAGGAGTAAAAGGTAAGAGCTAAAATGTCAAATTTGGAGCTCTAAAGTCAAAATTATGAGCTTAAAAGTCAAATGTATGAGCTAAAAAGTCAATATCTACAGATAAAGTCAAATTTTTAAGATGATAAAATCCAAATCCTGACATGAATAGTAAAAATTATGAGAGAAAAGTTGAAATTTTACCTTTTGGTTTCAAATTTTGACTTTATAGGTGTAAAAAAAAAAAAAAAAAAAATTT
>RPOG01001056.1:0-13624 GCA_008086565.1 Thalassoma bifasciatum | reverse complement strand
GTAAAAAAAAAAAAAAAAAAAATTTCAGTAAAGCATGTTTTTTCAATGTCTGTTTTTGTATCTGGTGGAAATTTGCTTCAATACATTAATTATATTTACAGCACAGAGAGTTTTCTTTCAAACACAAAACAAGTGTTTTTAATAAAATATATGGGTCCCTCTACTCTGACTTCAGTGCAGTCTAATTTAATTATTATTTGTTACCAATTGGTGGGAAAAATTAAAACTTAATGTAATTTCTGATCAGAAAATGGTGAGAAAGAAAGAATGAAAATAATAAATGAGAAGATAAAGGTATATAAACCCTAAATGAGGCTTAAGTCATTAATTTGTTGTATCAGAACTTTCAGGTCATGGAGTGAACGTTGCGTAAATGTGTGATGCGTAAAAAGAAACAAGTTTCTCTCTGTTCTTGTTGTTTTCTTGCAGATGTCTGCGCTGTTCATCCTCCCTGATCTGTTGTTTGGTTGTTTGTCACCTCCCACTTGAACCGGAACCTTTTCTGTGTGTGTGTGTGTGTGTATGTGTGTGTGTGTGTGTGTGTGTGTGTGTGTGTGTGTGTGTGGAGCAGCGGTCTGTCGCCCTGACAGCAGCTGAAACACCGATCACACTCCTCCACCATCGCTGCTGCTGAAGCTGAAGCTGCTGCGTCCTCTCTCTCTCTCTCTCTCTCTCTCTCTCTCTCTCTCTCCTGCCCGGAGCGCTGCGTCCTGATTCCCCATGCATCATGGAACATAGACCCGGTCGGAGCAGTGGAAGTGACTTATATTCATCCTCCGTGACAGCAGGCTGGTCTCCGCGGACTCTGAGGATTGACAGGACCCATGGGCGCCGCTGCCGCTTCCGCTGCCGCTGCCGCTGAACGGATGCGCCCGCCGCGCGCTGCGCTCCTGCGCTGACCGGCTCGTCTCTGTGGAGTTGGCCTCGTTGGGGATTATTGACGCACAGCAGCGGCAGCAGCCTCCCTCCGGGGTGCTGGGGTGGACAGAGGGGGAAGATGGGGAGCACGACCTCCTGCTGCGTGTCTGCCAGCCCCAAGCTCCGCAGAAACGCTCACTCCAGGCTGGAGTCCTACCAGCAGGAGTCCGAGCTGAGCAGGGAGGAGACGGCGTGTAACCTGCAGCACATCAGCGACAGGGAGAACGTGGATGGTAAAGAAACACACACTTGTATAAGAGTCAATGACAAAAAGAGGGTCTGAAAACGTATTTTTAAAAAGTTCTTTGAAAATGAATAATAACATATTTCATAGGTTCATTATTTTTTTAGTATTTTTAATTTGAGCACCCAAAAATGTCAGGTGGCACAACCAAATATATGAAAATATATTTATATGTTCCTGTTATTTTTTCTGTGTGAAATTATTGGCAAGTATCTCTCAAGTGTCTGTAGTGACTCATACATTTTCATTTTGTGTGTTTCATTTCTTTTATTTGTGAATAAGATAAATAATTTGATGTTAAAATAACATTTCACATTATTACATTGGTTGTTCCACCTGACATGGAAATTGTTCCAGTCACCAATGAAGTGAAAAAACCTTTTTTTATCAGTATTTCAGAGAAATCTACAAACTTTTCCACTTGGTCACAAATGTCATTTGGGCTCCTCTGGCTGATGCAGTTTCCTGTTTCCTGTTTTATTCTCTTCACTTTAAAATAAAAGTCTAATGTTACGGTTGCACCACCCTGACATTTGACAAGGTGAAAATTACGGGACAAAAGTTTTTTAAATTTCTCCACAGCTTTAAAATTCTTTTTATTTGCAATGAATGTTTTATTTAAAAAGGTTGAAGCATAAAATAATGCCACTGTATTTTTAATTTCCATTTACAATAACTGACATTCAATTTTTAGAGTATAATTACTGTGGATACTTGTCAGGACGGTTGCACCACCTGACATTTTGGGGGTTTGAGGAACCAAAACACAAAAAAACATGTTATATTTTAATAGTTTAAAGATGTGTTCAAATAACACAGGTTTCATAGAATAAAGAAATACATGTGATGAAATACTCAATTTATGATGGAAGGAAATATTGCACTCGGACACAAAAAAAGGGGACGTCACGTCATTGACCCATATCCATGAAATCACGAGGGTTTTTAATGTTGAAGCATGTAAACAGAACGTGCGCAAGAGGATTAGGACCACTGGAACAAATGAAAGTCCAAAACACGTTTTAAATGTATGAAATTCAGAGTAAAAACTCAGTATTCTGAGATTAAAGTCAACATTCTGAGAAAAAGTCAGATTTTTGGGCCAAAAGTTGGAATTCTGAGGAAAAAAAATTGGAATTATTAGTTAAAAGTCAAATTTCTAGAAGAAATTTTAGAATTCTGCAAAATAGATGGAATTCTAAATCAAAAGTCGGAATTCTGAATTAAAAGTTGGGATTCTGAAATAAAAGACAAAATTCCGAGTTTACAGTCAGAATCCTGAGATAAAAGTCAGAACTGTGAGTAAAAGTTGGCGTTTTGGCAAAAAGCGAATTCTGAGTCAAAAGTTAGAAATCTGGGATTAAAGTTTGAATCCTGAAGATGAATTAGAGTTCTGAGTTTAAAATCAGAATCCTGAGAAAAAGTCAGAATTTTGAGATAAAAGTCCTAATTCTGCGGAAAAGTCAGAACTCTGACTTTTAACTCAAATTATGTCAAAAAAAGTGTTTCAATGGTTTGATGTAGTTTTCTGTCAAGTTTGTAAATTGACTTTAAATTGTGAAAATTTCACTAAAGTTCACTAAGAATTGAAATCGCTTTATGTACCAGAAAAATCGCAATAAGATTTTTTTCTAAAACCTTTCAGCCCTACCAGAAATGGTAAAAAAAACCCAGCAAAAATGGGTGAAAATTGGGAGAAATTTTTGAAAACAAACAGAAAGTAGCAAAATACCATCATAGAGACACACAACGAAAGAATAAGAAGTGAAAAAAATGGGCAAAAATCAGTCACGAGGAGCAGAAATGGTACCGATTGCAAGAACATACAAATGCACAAACTTTTCTGGTGCCTCACATTTCTGTTACAAATCAAATTTTCTATGTGAATCTGAATAACTCTTCTGCTTTGAGAGTGAATTATGTGTATTTTACTCATCGAACATGGTGCTTTTCTTAAATAAAGAGTGATTTAGTGCTTGTGTTTGTTCGGAAAAACTTAGGATGAGGAACCTGAAAGTAATCGCAAGATAAATCATAATTGCAATGTAAGGAAAAATAGTGGTGATTGGATTGTTTGTACAAATCGTTCAGCCCTATCCTGAACTCAATATTGGAAAAATGAATCCTGGTGCCGCCCGTTACCAGAGTCAGCTTTGATAAACCTCAAAATGAAGATGTGTTAATCATTTTTTCATTTTTATTCTTGACCTCCTGTGACCTCCGCCTCTCTCGTACAGAAATAGCAGCTTCCTTCCGTCTCTCTCTTCACACTCATCGGCCTGTGATTATTGAGTGACCGGCAGAAATGCATTATAACACCCGTGCGTACAGCCGGGCACATGTCAGGAGTCATGTGTGCAAACGTTCACTCCCATGAGCCCTTGCAGAAAGAGAGAGAGAGAGGGAGAAAGATGTGGAGCTGCAGACAGCGTCCTGTTCATGAGAGCAGACTCCTTTGTGCTGCTCTTTGTTTTCAGCCTGTGCGTGAAAGAAACTGCAACTATGGAACGTACCCCCCCCCCCCCTCCACTGACACATGCTAATGTACATTACAATCGAGCCATTCACACTGGAAAGTGTCGTCTAAAGGGAGCTGTGTGTGTATATGTATATATGTATATGTAATTCTGAAACTGTAGGACTCTAAACTCTCTGTTACACGTAATACAGTTTATGATTTTTTGGACGTTTCTTTCATTCATGGTTAGGGGTTGGGTGAAGACGTCATTTTCCTAAATGATCAGTGTTTTTACCAGCTACATAAGAACGATAATAAAATCTCTCAAAATATCTTAGTTTGTATAAAATTTGAAAAAAATATTTTCACCTGTAGGCCGCCATTGTTGTTTACGCCGCAATAACGTCTGGGTAGTGACGTCATATGGTTGCACCGGGCTGGATCTCATACAGGATCATATAAGTCCTGGAGCGGACTTCAGTGGTTTCCAGAGGAAGTTTTGTGGGTTTGTGTTGGAAAATAGTCAGCACAGCATTTGGCTTTAGTCTCCGTTTATAATGACCCACACCTGTCAGCTCTTTCATCAGCATGGGCCGGCTAAATGCAGCAAATGCTTCTGGGGAGAAGTGGCCAGAACATAGCCGCGGCTCCATGGGAAGTTGTTTACGCCCACAAGCGATTTTCCACAACTTCCTTCTTTTCTTGTCTTTTGGGAAGCTGTGCAGACTAACATCAGTCTCCTTGTTTCCTTTGGACTGAAAAGTGCACCCAAAAGCAGCCACATGTGGCATTATTATGTTTTTTTCCCTCCTCAAACCTAGTGACTTACGGCGACTAGTAGTGAGTAAACGGCCAAATCCAGATGCTCGGCACCAAGCAACCAATCTACGTCATCAACCCAGAATGCATTGCAGCAGTAAAACAATGGCTGAAGGATAGAAACTGTGTTTTAAACTGTATTTTTTTAAAGAAAAACCAATTTGTTATGTCTTCTAACAACAAATTCAAGTTTGAGACAAACATTTAAGCAGATTCATGCCTGTTAGTCCTTACAGTCGGGGTTCACTTTAAGGTTTTGATTGTTTTGTGTTGATTTTTGTATCTGTAGGTTCCAGATACAAGTGCAAGTTAAAATGGGGGGTCGCAGCTTAAAAAAAAGGTTGAGACTAACCGTACTGCAATTCTTAATTTAAGTGTCTCAAACTTATTAACGCACAGAATCCAGCTCTTTCAACCAGACGATGTCTTGGAGAGCAGAGCGAACCGTCACGCTCCAAATCCAGACATTAATCCTCGTCCCTGGTGGCTTCTCCTATCTGCCCTGACACAGCTGCCTCTCAGGGCTCGTCTTCAGTGGTGGGGTGGAGGGGGGGCAGTTTTTCTGATGGTGCAGATCATAATGAAGCTCACTAATCTCCATGGCACTGTCTGTGAACGACTAATAGAGAAAACACATTAGACACGCTCCCGTTTCAATCACCGCGCTGCTGGGACAGACGGCGTCTCAGCACGGGTCGTTTTTATCTCCGTCATGAGGCGTTGGAGCCGTGTCAGTCATCTTTGAACCACTGTCAGGACACTTTTTTTTCTCCTCCAGCGTTTTACACACCCGGTTAAAGCAACGATCCAAAGCGGTTTGCACTTTACAATGCCTTTGTTGGCAAGAATACGACACCGGCTCCTTCAGTGGAGCTCAGCTGATTTACCCACTTAACCCTCCTCCTGTGTTAGCGGATCGGTTTCGACCCGCGTCTTAAATAAGCTTTAAAATACACTAAAAACAAAACATATGATCAAGTTTTTTTTGTTATCTCTTGGTTTCCTTGTAAGGCTTCCTTACCCATGAAAATATTGGGTTTCATATTTTTGGTGTGGGTCTCAGGGCCCAATGTTTAGCAGTAAACCTCTTGATTTCAATAAAAAGCAGAAAAAATAACCTAAAGAGAATCCTATAAATAAACCAAAGGTTTTTGTGTTACCTGCCTTTTATTGAGGGGTATAGAACACATCTCTGAAATAAATTTGCTCCTTTTATTTTTTCATTTTAAAATTAGCAACTATAGTAACATCTATGGTGTTAGGGTCAGTTTTGACCCATACATATATTTTTCAAAAAAATGCAAAAATTTATATTTTGCCAGCAATAGAACTTTAATATAAACACATAGAAACACAGAACAGGTCATAAAACAAAACATTGATTTGTGAGTGTGCATGTTTTCAGATGCATGTGTGGCAAAAAGTGACACTTTTTGTGTGTTCTTTGCAGAGATACTTTTTGCATTGGAAACACAATACATTAGTCTTTCTGAAGCTTTCTGAAGCTCACATGATTGGGAGAGGAGGTGTCTGTCATTGTGATGGCTGACAGTGCACTTATGATTTCAATTTTGGCTCTAAATATTGGTTTATAATCTTATTTTTATAACCGGGTCAAAACCGACCCTAACACAACAAGCGACACAATTTCAACCAGGGCATTTTATAATTAGGGACCGAGCAGACTGGGTCAGCGAGGACCCTCTTGGAATCCTTAGGATTATTAGGGACCGAGCAGACTGGGTCAGCGAGGACCCTATTGGAATTGCTAGGATTATTATTGTTTCTTTGGTAGTCAGTTGGCTAAAATTTCAGGTATGTCCTTTAAGAAAAACGTAACTATCCTATGGCACACCCCCGTGAATGTGTAACCGCTACTCAGGCCTAGCGCCTAGAAATTTTTAGCATGCTAGCTACGCTAGGTGCGGACTAGCCAAGCTAGCCCCTCAGGGAAAAATTTTTTATAGCTGTAAATTTTAGTAGGTTCATTAGATCTCAGCCAGACCTACAAAAAAGTCTGTAAGGACCATATAGAAATTCTGGACAGGAAGTTCGGAAATGACGCCTAAAAGTCCCATTTTTGCCAAAAATAGCCTAGCTATTTGAACGAACTTGTCCTAGGGATTTGACCCGATCAACTTCAAGTTTCTCATGTGTATGCAACATATATCGAGGATTAAAAGTTGTACAAAGAGTTTTCATTAGTCTTCCGGTTTGGCCACAAGGGGGCGCTGAGTAAAACGCGGTTTTTTACTTCTTCGGAATCGCATGAAAGTTTTTTTACAGATAGATCTTTCCAAGGCCTTTCAGAATATATACACTGTTCTGTTACCATTTTATGGGTTACAGCCGATATTTTAGGTCAAAGTCGAGATTTTCGGAAAACTGGCTAACTTCGTGACCTCGTTACTCCTTTATTTTTACAGCCAATTTTTTGTTAAATTTTTTATATTAGCTACACCCTTAGACGCACCGATGGTATGTGGCCAATTTCCCGTGAAAGTTCCTGCCGAACCCCAGGATTCAGTCGTAGTTAGCGCAAAAAAAAGTGCCTCGCTAAATTTTAAACAAACTTTGATCGGCATGAAAATTCTCATGCACATTCTTCATGCAAAGACCTATCAGAACATATAACACTTTATACCAAAAAAAGTTTTGCCACTTCGGAATTGTACGACAAAGTTCTACCTCCTGTTCTAACATGGTAGCTAATTCTGCTAATAACTCCTATGTTTTTGTTCCGATCATCTCCAAACTGCACATATGTGTACAAGACACTGATATGCACCAAAGGTATTTTTGAATTTTTCCTGGGTAAAAGGGCGTGGCCACAAACGGCAATCAAATTTGACCATTTTTTGAACAATGAAACCTCTATATCTCTGGTTCGCAAAGTCTGATCCGGACCAAAGTGCACAAGTGTGTTCGCTGTCACAGCCTGAGTCCATGTAAGTGTCAATGTACAGCGCCCCCTACTGGAAACACCTAAACTACACATAGTTGACCATTACATTAGTAACACAATTTCTTAATAACACCATTCTTGTACAAAGTCAGATCCTGACCAAAACACACACAAATGTTCAGTGTCCAAGCCTAAATGCAGCCATATGACTTTCATTCACCCAAAGTAAGGTGCCTCCTATTGCCCACAGGAAATTAAAGGTTTTACTCTGTGAGTTACAGCTCCTCCCCCTTTAATTTATTTTTCAAAACAACTGCACAGAAACATCAAAAACATCTTCAGCAACCACCATTTCTAAGGGCAAGCTCCTATTTACAATACTTTCCAACTGGGTTACTGTCAAACTCTAAACTTGCTTCATGAATGAACTACTCCCTATAACTCCCTGATTTTTGGCCTCATTTCATTCAAATGTCATTCAAACTGTCAAGATACATCCCTGGACACACCCTCAAACTTAGAGGATTCAACTCTTGGTCTTACAACTTTTGCTTATGTTTTTGCCCAAACTTTATGTCTCATCAAACTCACACACAGCATAAATGACTATATGGCTCCTTTCAAATGTGGTCATTTGGCTGCTTCTACAGTCCCAACTTAAACAAAGGGTGCCTTCTGCAGGCTTGTCGTGTCCATGTGCTCTGAACCCCTACAGGGGCCTCGAATAACCAACGTGCTATAACCCCACGTGTGCCTCGTTATTTTTCTATCTTTAGTACCTCATTCGCTCATTTTTCAGGTACTCCTCTTGAGATAAACTCAGCAACTCTATGGCACACCCCCGTGAATGTGTAACCGCTACTCTGGCGTGACGTCTAGAAATTTTTTGCGTGCTAGCTATGCTAGGCGCAAACTAGCCACGCTAGCCCCTCAGGGAAAAATTTTTTATAGCTGTAAATTTTAGTAGGTTGAATACATGGACGCCACACCTACAAAAAACTCTCTTAACGACATGGTGAATTGTGAACAGGAACTTCGGAAATGAGGCCTAAAAGTGCCATTTTTGGCAAAAATAGGCCACGTACTTGAACGAACTTGTCCTAGGGATTTTATCCGATCGATTTCTATGTTCTCGTGTGTATGCGACATATATCGAGGATTAAAAGTTGTACAAAGAGTTTTCATTAGTCTTCCGGTTTGTCCACAAGGGGGCGCTAAGTAAAACGTGGTTTTTTTTTTGATCGCAATCGCATGAAAGTTTTTTTCCAGGTAGACCTTTCCGAGGNATGACCCACACCTGTCAGCTCTTTCATCAGCATGGGCCGGCTAAATGCAGCAAATGCTTCTGGGGAGAAGTGGCCAGAACATAGCCGCGGCTCCATGGGAAGTTGTTTACGCCCACAAGAGATTTCCCACAACTTCCTTCTTTTCTTGTCTTTTGGGAAGCTGTGCAGACTAACATCAGTCTCCTTGTTTCCTTTGGACTGAAAAGTGCACCCAAAAGCAGCCACATGTGGCATTATTATGTTTTTTTCCCTCCTCAAACCTCGTGACTTACAGCGACTAGTAGTGAGGAAACAGCAAAATCCAGATGCTCGGCACCAAGCAACCAATCTACGTCATCAACCCAGAATGCATTGCGCAAGCAAAACAATGTCTGCGCCCGAAGGATAGAAACTGTGTTTTAAACTGTATTTTTTTTTAAAGAAAAACCAATTTGTTATGTCTTTTAACAACAAATTCTAGTTTGAGACAAACATTTAAGCAGATTCATGCCTGTTAGTCCTTACAGTCGGGGTTCCTTTTAAGGTTTCGATTGTTTTGTGTTGATTTTTGTATCTGTAGGTCCCAGATACAAGTGCAAGTCAAAATGGGGGGTCGGCAGCTCAAAAAAGGTTGAGACTAACCGTACTGCAATTCTTAATTTAAGTGTCTCAAACTTATTAACGCACAGAATCCAGCTCTTTCAACCAGACGATGTCTTGGAGAGCAGAGCGAACCGTCACGCTCCAAATCCAGACATTAATCCTCGTCCCTGGTGGCTTCTCCTATCTGCCCTGACACAGCTGCCTCTCAGGGCTCGTCTTCAGTGGAGGGGGGGCAGTTTTTCTGATGGTGCAGATCATAATGAAGCTCACTAATCTCCATGACACTGTCTGTGAACGACTAATAGAGAAAACACATTAGACACGCTCCCGTTTCAATCACCGCGCTGCTGGGACAGACGGCGTCTCAGCACGGGTCGTTTTTATCTCCGTCATGAGGCGTTGGAGCCGTGTCAGTCATCTTTGAACCACCGTCAGGACACTTTTTTTCCTCCTCCAGCGTTTTACACACCCGGTTAAAGCAACGATCCAAAGCGGATTGCACTTTACAATGCCTTTGTTGGCAAGAATACGACACCGGCTCCTTCAGTGGAGCTCAGCTGATTTACCCACTTAACCCTCCTCCTGTGTTAGCGGATCGGTTTCGACCCGCGTCTTAAATAAGCTTCAAAATACACTAAAAACAAAACATATGATCAAGTTGTTTTTGTTATCTCTTGGTTTCCTTGTAAGGCTTCCTTATCCATGAGAATATTGGGTTTCATATTTTTGGTGTGGGTCTCAGGGCCCAATGTTTAGCAGTTTACCTCTTGATTTCAATAAAAAGCAGAAAAAATAACCTTAAGAGAATCCTATAAATAAACCAAAGCTTTTTGTGTTACCTGCCTATTATTGAGGGGTATAGAACACATCTCTGAAATAAATTTGCTCTATTTATTTTTTCATTTTAAAATTAGCAACTATATTAACATCTATGGTGTTAGGGTCAGTTTTGACCCATACATATATTTTTCAAAAAAATGCAAAAATATTTATTTTGCCAGCAATAGAACTTTAATATGAACACATAGAAACACAGAACAGGTCATAAAACAAAATATTGATTTGTGAGTGTACATGTTTTAGATGCATGTGTGGCAAAAAGTGACACTTTTTGTGTGTTCTTTGCAGAGATACTTTTTGCACTGGAAACACAATACATTAGTCTTTCTGAAGCTTTCTGAAGCTCACATGATTGGGAGAGGAGGTGTCTGTCATTGTGATGGCTGACAGTGCACTTATGATTTCAATTTTGGCTCTAAATATTGGTTTATAATCTTACTATTTATAACCGGGTCAAAACCGACCCTAACACAACAAGCGACACAATTTCAACCAGGGCATTTTATAATGTTGAGATTTTTTTTTTTTTTTTTTAATAATTCTGTTGGAATCAACGTTCCTGACAAAGTCAAGAAGCCTTGATGCACAAATAAATGTTAAGTGATTCTTTTATGCATTTAAAAACTAAAGCGGGTCAGTGGCGAGGAAGGTTAAATGCTCCTCACAGAGCTTATGTTTTCCAATATTTTGCCTTCTTTGGAGCCAAATGTGCCTTTGAGAGAGCCCGTTTTTCTTCATTAGGCCCTAAACGCATACATTTTGAGGCTGTTCATGTTTAATCTGTTGAAGTCAATCATGGAAGTTTACATACCAACCAATATTGACAAGTCATTGTTTATGGTTTTCTGTTCTTGAGGAGTAACTCTGTTCGTGTTGACACCAACTCATCTGACTCCTCGCCCTGGAGGTGGAAGTTCATGGAGAAGGAGAGACAGACAAAGCAGTCATACGATCGGCCTCCTCTGTACAAAGCCCACTGTGTTTCTCTGCGGAGATGACTGCTGTTTGTGTCAGGCGTCATGCGTCAGCTGACGGGCTAACATTGAAGCTCAGTGTTTGGAAAGATGGAAGAGAAAAACAGTTCCTCGATGCTGTGGAGCAAAAGTTTGTTTCCTGAAGTTGAAATGGTGAATGTCACATTTTTGAGTTACTGTGGAGCAGTGTCCTGAGATAACTTTATTATGACGTAGCGCCGTGTGAATAAAAGATGACTCAGAGTTTCGTCTCATAACTGTGGAGGCTGAGAGTTGACGCTGCTGCTTCGGTACAGTTTAAAGCAGTGTAAATGTTTTTAATATTATTTATGATTTTAGTGTTGACAAGCAACTGTGTTTACTCCTTTTAAATCATAAAGACAACAGAAACTTCCAAAATGACCCTGATGAAAAGTTTCCCTCCCCCAGTTCTTAACAGCGTGTATTTCCTCCTTTAACATCAGTGACAGCTTGAAGTCTTTTGTGCTCGTTGTGGATGAGGGTCTTTATTTTCTCAGATGATAAAACTGACCATTCTTCTTGGCAAAAAGCCTCCAGTTCCTGTAAATTCTTGCTCTGTCTTGCATGAACTGCAGGTTTGAGATCTCCCCAGAGTGGCTCAATGATATTGAGGTCAGGAGACTGAGATGGCCACTCCAGAACCTTCACTTTGTTATGCTGTAGCCAATGGCAGGCAGACTTGGCCCCATAATTTTGACTTTGATGCTTCAAATTATTGGCTTTTAGCTCAAAATTTTGACTTTGGTAACTCAATAATTGACTTTTGTGCCATAAGTCATATCATTGAGGTCAGGAGACTGAGATTGCCACTCCAGGACCTTCACTTTATTCTGCTGTAGCCAATGGCAGGTCCACTTGGCCTTGTGTTTTGGATCATTGTCATGTGCGAACGTCCAAGTACGTCTCATGTGCAGCTTCTGGGATGATAAGTGTAAATTTTCTTCCAGTATTTTCTGATAACATGCTGCATTCATCCTTCATTCATCAGTTTGGACCAAGTTTCCTGAGCCTTTGTAGCTCACACATCCCCAAAACATCAGTGATCCACCTCCGTGTTTCACAATAGGAATGGTGGACCTTTCATCATAGGCCAAATGGAACAATGTTTATGGTTGTGGACAAAAAGTTCACTTTTGCTCTCATCACTCAGAAACTTTGTGGCATTTGTGTGGAAATGTCTTTCTTCAGCCCATTTTTCCTCAAGTGCCTCCTTATTGTGCATCTTGAAACAGCCAGACCACATTCTTTCAGAGAGTCCTGTATTTCAGCTGAAGTTATTTGTGAGTTTATCTTTGCATCCTGAACAATTTTGGACAGTCAACATCGACTTTACAAACAACCAGATGGACTGGCACCAAACCAAAGTTGTCTTAGGGAGTAAAAGGTGAAGAAGTAATCTCAAACTTGAGACGAATAACCGTAGGAGTCAAGGAACCTATAGAAAAATATAGGGAAAGGACAAAATATGTCAACCTAATTGAAAAGGACGTCTTTGAAACTCAATTATTTTGCTTTCCCCATGACTCAGAATCCAGAAATGACCTTTTACACACAAACACACACACTGATTACAAACAAATAGATCACAGGTGAGGATGGTTACCTTTAGGAGACATTCAAACACTTTTGTGTCAACTTGTGTTAAAGTTATCAGGACAAAATCATCAGAGGATGGAAACTTTTGATCATTTTGGAAGTTTCTGTTTGTTGATAAATTTCATCACTCAACCACTAACCATAAGTGACAGAAAAGTTTTTGTGTTATCATTCATATTCTATGAAAAATGGCCAAGAAATCATAAATTCTGCCAAACTCAAGGGCAGAACTGTATCTAAAGACACTGTACCCACAGTTTTTCACCTGTTTTACCGTAAGCTTAGATAATTCTTTATCACGTTGTTATCTGTCACACCTCTGTCCTGTGTTCTTCTGTCATACATTATCACACAGCTCACATAATGTTTCCGTCAGCTGCAGCTTCTCATGTTTGAGATATTTCCTGCTGCGTGATTTCTCCTCATGGGTGTGAAACAGAGATTTGAAGGCAGTAATTCTTTAGTGTGGCTATAAGTGGGTCAATGACGTGACGTCCTTTTTTTTGTGTCCGAGTGCAATATTTCCTTCCATCATGAATTGAGTATTTCATCACATGTATTTCTTTATTCTATGAAACCTGTCAATAAACTTGTGTAGAAATTTGATAATTTTATATTGTACAAAAAAACACAAAACCAAGGAGTCTGGGGGTTTTACAGTCCACCACGTTGGCAGGACTGTTCATAGGTGTCATTATAAACTCTAAAAATTGAATGTCAGTTATTGTAAATGGAAATTAAAAATACAGTGGCATTATTTTATGCTTGAACCTTTTTAAATCAAACATTCTTTGCAAATAAAAAGAAGTTTAAAGCTGTTGAGAAATGTAAAAAACTTTTGTCCCGTAATTTTCACCTTGTCAAATGTCAGGGTGGTGCAACCGTAACATTAGACTTTTATTTTAAAGTGAAGAGAATAAAACAGGAAACAGGAAACTGCATCAGCCAGAGGAGCCCAAATGACATTTGTGACCAAGTGGA